>VXBR01000299.1:36445-93667 GCA_013400215.1 Cisticola juncidis | reverse complement strand
CCTCCAACAAAACCATGACATTGGCTTAAGGAAATTATTACTTGCTCTACCAGGCATGTGTGCTGCAGATAACAGCACAAAGGAAGCATGGAGCTGGCAAGCAATTCCCAAGAGCCTAGAGCTGGGCACTGGACATGTGTTTGGTTTGCTTACTGACATGCAAAATGCTCCCTTTAAGTGGCTCTGATCCATCCAGGCCTGGCAGAGCAGGAGCAGGACCTGAGTGCCTCCAGCCATGCCCATGCCAAGCTCTCCTGGCTCTGCACAACAGAGAAAGAGGGNCAGGACATCTCCCAGGACATCTCCACAGGACGAGCACCTGGACTTCTGCTCCTGTCCTGCCTCTGAGGCTCTGTTGCCTCCCTGGGCTGTCTGTGCCTCTTCCAGAAGTTGCAGGAATGAAGTGAGGAAGGACACTGCTGCCACCCACGTCCCTGAGCTCCTGGGGCCTCTGAGGACCAGCAAACCTAGTGGCCACCACCCTTGTCCCCACAGAACTGCTCCTTTTTACCTTAACAAGCCACAGTTCTCAGTTCCTAGTGGGAGCAGCTGCTGTGTCTCTCTCCAGACCAGCCTGAGCCCCCCCTGCCCTCCAGGACAGCCCTGGGGACACAGAGCTCAGCCCCAGGGACACCCCTGCCAGCTCTGACCCCACACATGCAGAGCCCTTCCCAAGGGCAGGACTTGGATTTAATTTGCATGATCCCCCTTTTATTATTTATCAGTAAAGTGTAATTACTGCTTCCTTCACGAGCCTTAATTAAAGATGAAAAACAATCCTGACAAGTCAATTAGATTTTTTTCCTTGGTCTCCATTAAATTAAGACTCAAGTGTTACTGGAAGTGTTTCATATCACAACACATTTAACTGAAGGCTGCTTCGTAATAAATAAATCACTGAAGACAATGCAGCAACTTTTCCTGAAGGCTCTTCTTACAACAGGATTTCATTTTCCAGCTGGGAAATGCCCTGGAGCTCTTCTTCCTCCACACCATCTCTTCCAGCAACGGGGAAGCTCCAGCAGAAGCTGTGGGCAGCCAGGGTGGCTGGCAAACCCTGCCCAGTCCAGCATCTCCAGGAAGGCACCAACAGCAAAGCTCTGGATGCACAAGCCAACCCCATCTCCTCTGGCTTTGTAGGAACCTGGCCCTGCAAATCTACTCCCAGAAACACCCTTGGTAAGATAGGGCTGAGAGAAAGGCTTTTTCTGCACCTCAGGGTGCTTTCTGTCCCCACATGACAGCTCCCAGCTCAGAGCCAGGAAAGAACTCCAGAGGCCATCACAAATTTGGAACATTTATTTATGCAACTGATTTTTTTAAAAGGAAAGAAAGCCAAAACCAATATAATAACAAAATAATTAAAAAACAGTTAACAGCTGGATGTGCATGGTACAGTCCACATCAGACATGTCCCTCCCTCAGTCCCCCTGCTCCATCCTCCTCCATGGTGGAGCTGCCTCACAGTCCCAAGTCCCTTTGGCACCAGCTCTGGGATGCTGCCAGCTTTTAGGATCACTTTGCATTTAGACAAAATTGTTCCAATTTGGTGTTTTTCTTGGGTTTTAATTTTTTCCTTTTTTATTGTTTTGTTTTTATTTAAAAAAAAGCACCACTCCAATCTGTAATACCAATAAACATTATCCATCTTAAGAACAGTATTTATATTTTTATATATAGATTTCTATATATATATTTCTATGTACAGGATGTCCTTGCCTCGTGTCAGAGGAGCATCTCAGTAGGAGTTGGAGATGGGTTGGGTTTTATAGCACTTGGATTTCAAAATCTGCCCTTCAACAGAGATGCCCCAAAAAACCAGAGACACCCAGCAAGGAGGTATCAAAATAAAATGAAAAGGAAAATAATCTTGACTATTAAACATATATACAACTCCTCCAGTCTCTGTTATCTCTGTGGGACTAACTGAGGTTTCAACTCTCCTCCTTTTCCTCTTCCTGGCAACACTTTACCTGCAGAGCCCTGGGGGACGCTCCCTCCCTCTGGACCGCAGGGAGGATGTGGGTGGCCCAGGCAGCAGCATCCCTCCAGCTCCCAGGGCTGGACAGCCCCCAAACCATCCCACTCCCAGGGATTTCAGAGGCTCAGCTCAGCCATTTTCATACAAAACCAAACAATTTCTGCACCCAGCATGCAGCACCTTCCCTGGGACAGCACAGGTGGGTCTATGGAGAGATACGGACTGGAAAAAGGACACCAATTTATCCCAATGTGAGTTCTGGTGGGGCCAGGTACTGGTGTGGCGAGACCATTTGGGGGTAAAAACAACCTTTTGGTGACAAGACAGAATGGGCACACGGCAGGTGAGACAGCAGGGATGGAAAGAAGGAATGATGTCATATAGCCCTTGGGATAAGTTATTTTCAGGCTGTGAATTCCTCAGGTGGGAGAGCCAAGGCTCTGGGATGGTGCTGAAATCCCCATCACCACAGCAGTGGGCCATTGCCCAAGGGGAGGAAGGGCAGGGATGGCTCCTCCTGCTCTCCTTCACCCCTGGAAGGTGGACGGAAACATCTGGGTCAGCTCCTCCAGCACACCCATTCCAGCTGTGCAGCCTCCATGGCTCCCTAGGGAGAATTCCCTGGGCACAGGGATCAGCAGCCCCAGGCAAGCAGGGCAGGGAAGCTGTCCCTGCCTTGGTGAGGTGGGGCTGGAGGATGGGGGGAACACGGATGGGGGTGAAGGATGGCAGGTGGACAAAGGACAGAGTTGTCCACATCTCCACCATCTGGAGGACAGATTCTCATCTGCTCTGCTCCATCCCCCCCAGAATGGGTGGTGAAGGGCTCTGCCTGGCCCTCAGGACAGAACCAACCTCCCCTCAGTTCCCCGGGCAGACCTCAGACCTAGATCCCTCTGGTTGCACCTTCCCTAGGCTATTTATTTTATTACAACCAGGCTGAGAGCAGAGTCCCTGTAAATACCACAACATTAGATGGGAAAAGAGCCATTTCACACCCACCTGCAGCAGGATGGAGCTCAAAAGCATCAGGTACCTTCAGCCACCAGCCCCGGTGGCACAGGAGCGTGAGGACCTTCCCCTGTCCAGCCCCAAGCACAGCCATGGCTTTGGCACAGCTCAGCCCAAGCCAACACCACCCCAGATCTGATCCTCCCACCCCACCAGGCCCAGCAAAAGCCAAGAGCATCAACAGGCACTGCCTGGGGGTGGCATCCAAGAATTATTTGGGATGGACCCAAATCTGGAGGATTTTGCTTCAAATGCAGTGACACACAAGGGAAGGGTTAAAAACAGACCCATGGGCCAGTGCCTGTGGGACATCAGGAGGAATTCACTGTTACAGATGGAGAGGAAGGTGTGGAGATACTGGGCAACCATCCCCTCAAAAGCTTTGCAAAAGCACCAGGAGGGTGCAGGCTGGTCCCTGCAGGGACATTGCATGGCCAGTGCACCCCACCCCTCCCATCCCTCATCCCTGTCTGTCCAGGGCTGGATACACAAAGGGTTGGAACTCACAGAACCACAACAGGGTCGAACTCATGGTACCAACGGGCAGAAACTCAAGAGCTCCTGGGGGGTCTTTGCTCTGGCTCAGAGCGAGTCCCACCGAGGGAAAACCTCTGGCAGCCTCCAGGCTCCTCCAGGAGAAGCTCTAATTCCACACATCTCTCAGTATCCATCCTTCCCTGCTGGAAAACAGCCTCAGCTCCTTCTGGCCTCCTCTTCCTCCCCTCCCTGGCCTCCTCTGCAGCAGCCTCAGAGACCCACGAGCACCACAGGGCTGCATCCCACACACACCAAGCCCAGGCTGTGATTCCAAGGAACAGATGAGGTGTGGGATCCATCCTCTGGGACACACCCAGGGCAGGGAGGAAAGATGGAGAGCGGCCAACACATCTCCACATCCTTTCGTTTTCTGGATCCAAAGAATTTCCCGGTGGGTCCTTTGCTGTTTCCCTCCCCACCCCAAGCAGGGACACAGCGCCCAGCTGGGCTGGCACGGCCCCTGCACAAGCCCTTGCTGCCCCTCTCGTGGCCAGGTGCTATCTGGTCTCCAGGGACTCCAGGTATTCCAGTGCTATGTCATAGCAGAAATGGTACTGCTCCTGTTTGGAGAGAGAAGAGAGGGTGTTACAATTCCCAAAGTTACCCCTGTCTGAGGAAAAACACGTGTCAACAGCCCTAAGGAAACACCTATCAGCCTGTCGGGGCTCCCTGACAGTTCTGCTGAAGCCACAGCCAGGGAAAACTCCTCTCTTGGCAAATGACACCCACTGCTGGGGCAGGGGCACGGTGCCCCAGATCCTACAGCTCCACACACAATGAAATCCAGCATTTGGGGGGCACCTTCATCTGCCCAAGGCAGAGACCAGGACTGCAACATCCCCTTTCTGTGAAAATACCTTTATTCACCACCTCAGGTACAACCAGCACTGGGGGCTCAGCAAGCACAGCACCTCAGTGACTGACATGTGTCAGTCCAGTGGGGGCACAGACGTGGGAACGATTGAGTCTGGGGTCAGAGGTGTCCACAATAAAACCTTAGGCAGGAAATTGAGGAGTTTTTGTTCCTGAGTTCAGCAGAGGCCAGAAGAGGGGACAGCACCCAGGCAAATACCCATGGTTGGAGTGGATGGAGACGCCCTGCCCTGGCTACCAGGACATTCCTTTAACAAAAATTCTCTTGCCCAGCAGGACTAGGCTCACTCCCCCATCTTTTTCTGAGGCATCCAGGGATGGTGTCAGCATCCTCCCACCTTCACTCCCCATCAGCCGTGCAAAGGGAAACCCCAAAATGGCTGACTCCTGGTTTTATAACAAAAATCCCTGAACTGGGGCTTGTGAGGGCAGACTCATCCATCCCTGTCCTTTCCATGACCTGTTCCCGTGCTCTCCCACCCTTGTACAACTCACAGCACAAAAACTCTGGGAGAGCTCCGCCCGTGGCAGTGCCCATCCCAGGAGATGTTGCTCCGGTGAGCAAAATCAGCCAGAGTGGGAGGAAAAACCCCAAACAAATCAGGATTTTGGTGCTGCTACAGGTGCTGGGACATCAGGTGGGAGTGCTCTGGGTGTGACAGCAGGGAAGGAGAGGGGAGAGCTCATTTCCCCAGATCCTGGCTGCAGGATGGGGATTGGAGCCTGAGCACCAGCACGAAAATCCTGTTATCCCACACGGGTGGGCGGCCACAGGATCCCAGGTGGGAGCAGGCAGAGGGGGGAGAAGGACTTCAAAGCAAGGAGGCAGTGGCAGCCCAGATTAAAAGCACATAATGCTTTTTGGATTAAGGAAAGGGATTGTTTCCATTTATCATCATATAAAAATAACCCCTGGGGCAAACAGAGGGGAAGAGGTGCAGGCAGTGGGAAGGGCTCTCTGCTCAGCTGAGCTCTTTACACCAGGCATGGATCCGGCCTCCTGGTGACTCTGGGAGATTGAGATTCCCAGAATAGCCAGTTCAGGTTCATTTGAGGCGGGAGGAGGCTTGTGTCCTGATGGGAAATGTTGCCTTTTTTTAATACCTTTGCAATTTAGCCCAATGGGTCTGGTGGCTTCACGCTTGTCACATCATCTTTCCATTATCTGCATCCCTCCCCCTGCTCCCCTCTCCCCTCCCTCACCTTCTCCTCCGCTTTTAATTCCTAATGCAAATAACATCCCCTCCTCAAAACCATTTCATTTTGCAACTTAGGGATTTTATAATCCAAACAGGGTAACCATTTCCAGCTGATTTGCTTTTAAAACATCGTGAGGCACCTGGATCCCTCCACCACAGGGATGGACACGCGCCCAGTCCCTCCCCTGTCCCATCACTGGGGGCCTGAATTAGGGCAGGGGCTTTTTGCCCTGGCCTGCTGCCAGCTCCAGGCTCCTCCTCAGGACACATCACTCCTTTGCTGCTCCCAGCAGCTTGTCCACCCCTTCACTTCACTGCAAGTGCTCATTCCCCTTTACATTTCCAACAGGAATTTATCTGATACCATATCTCCACACCAGCACTGCTCCCAGTGCCACAAACCTTCCAAGGAACCACAGTTGCATCCCATGGGTTAATGTGACTCTCCCTTACAACTCCTGGGGAGGATTTCCAACAATCCCAGCAGTGACTCCAAGGCTGTGCTGGCATGGCAGGATGAAAAAAAGCCCAAGGTTGCTTTGAGGAGCTGCCTCACTTCCCAGCCCATCCCATCGCTGGCATTAGGATGCCATGATGCTCATCAGGATTTGGGGTGGAAAGGGCAGTGTTTGGCCAGGTGAGCATCCCCAGCACCTCTCTTCCATGCCAGGACTGGCAGCCAGAGTGGACAGGGAGGCTCTGGTGCTTACCAAGGTCTCCACCATGTTTGGTTTGTAGTTGCGGAGGGTCTTGGCAGCAAAGAAAACATCTGCCATGTTGTGACACTTGATCATCTCCAGGATCATGGTGGAGGCACAGAAGGTGCCACTCCGGCCACCTCCATTCCTGGTGGGACAAACACACATATCAGTGGCATCAGAGCACCTTCCTGCTCCCTCCAAGTCTCCCTTTCTCTATCCAACCCCGCATCCCAGGGGATGTCACAGAGCAGGGGCTTGTACCTGTACCAGGGGACCTGAACCTGCTCCATGGGGTGGCAGGACAAGGATCCTGCCCTCCAACCCTCACAAGAGCATGAGGACCCCTTTTTGGATCACCAAGGCTGGATTTTGGACATTTGGGCTCAGCTCTCAGCCCTGCCATGGATCAGCTCTTGTGACCTTGGGGGAGCTGCCGTGTCCCTCCTGCCCTGGGCTGGTGACAAGGTGGTGCTGCTGCCTGGAGGAACCACCTCACATTCCACATGGGAACCTCCCCAAATCCTGGGCTGAACCCCTGTTCCCACACCACCACACCTGAACTCTGACAGCAATGGAAACAGGGGAGAAGAGAGAACACAATGCCAGAGCTTTATAAAGCATGTTCTCAAATTATCCTTCAGCTAACAAAGATGGACAAGGCTATAATTAGTTTTTGATTAAAGGCTCTCCTGCTGTCTCTCCCCATCTGTGAACGTGCTGGGTCCCATCTGAGGGGAACACACATAGTGTTTGTGAGCCAATCCCACTGGGAGGACAGGGGTGGACACCATCTCCAGGCTGGACAGGGAGCAACCTGAGGTGTCCCTCCCACTGGAATGAGATGAGCTTTAAGGTCCCTTCCCAGCCAAATCACTCCAGGATTCTCTGTTCCCCCCTGGCAATGAGCAGCAAGTGGTGGCAGTGGCACAGCTCCTGCCACGTCCCTCCAGAGCCTGTCACACACATGAGATGTGGGGACAGGGCTGGGGCCTCTGCCAAGGGTGGGGGACCAGCACAAAGGACAGCTTGGTGCCACCCCTGCTAAGCATCCATCTCATGGAGGAGGTGACCACAGAGTGCCTCACCCAAAACTCGTGCAGTGGCAGAGGTAACCCCATCTGGGGACAAAGTCACCCCAGCGAGGGCTTTGAGGAAGATCTCCAGGCAGAGCTGGGGACATGGAATCTGGAGGCATCTCTGCCCCAGCAGGACCTGCCCCTCCCCAGCTGACACTCACAAGCAGTGCACTACAGTCCTGCCATCACCGCTCTCCTTCTGCCACCTCTCCACCTGGGCCAGGAGGTGCAGGAAGGACTTCTTGGAGTCCGGGGTGTCTCGATAGGCTGACCAGCGCAGGTACTGGAAATGCCGGACCATCAGGTGCCCCTCCTGCAACTGGAAAAGCCAAACTCATCAGCTGGAACCCATGGGCTGCCCTCTTTGCCTCCACTGGAGGTTTGACAGAGGGCAGGAGGGGTTTGCCACACGTGGACAGTAGAGGCAGAGACAAAAACCCTTCCCTGCTGTTTTAACATGGATGGTTCAGCCCTGGCCTCCAGCTCACACTCGTTCCACCACCCCATCCCAACCAGGAGAACTCCACTGACTTAGTTTATCTGCTCTCACAGACCTTGGGCTGTCTCTGTATCCCTCAAAACCTGTTCCCAGGCCCCTGAGCCTCCCTGAGGCTTCTCCATCACACCCTTCCCTCCGCATGCTGAAGATCCATGGGATGCGATTCTGTTGTGTTTGCTGCAAACCAGGAGGCTGCTGAGAGGCTGCCATGGAGGCGAGAGCTTAATACCTGATAATCTGGTTAGTCTGGAAACCTAATCTGGTTAGCTGGATCCAGGAGGAGGATTACATCCACGGAGCTCAGCAGGCTTCAGCTGGGCAGATGTGGGACTCCTGTCCAGGAGCACTCCTGACTATGGGATGGGATGAGACCATGGTCACCCCTCCAGACACAGCCTGGGGCTCGCAGCTCACGTGAGGAGCACGTGGAGGAGAAAGGGAGGGTCAGGCACAGATGGGGGGTCAGGCACAGATGGGGGACACTCAGCTCTGGAGGGCTCCATTCACCCAGTTTCAGGTGCCTGCTGCATGGGATGAGCACCAGACTTTCTCCACCCAGCAGGACCAGGTGTTCCTGTGGGGGTATTGGCATTCCTGGGGACTGGGGGGCTTTTGGTGCCCGCTCCAACCTGCCCATTTCAAATAAGGGCTTTCCTGAACCTTTTTGGGAGCTCTGATGTGAGCTGGTGATGTGCCTGTGATGGGCTGACCACCCCAGGCTCCAGTTTTTGCTGCCAGCTGGAAGCCAGGAAGGCAGAGGAGGAAAAGGAATCAAATAAATGGAGTTAAAACAGAAGAAAATTCTTTTGACAGCCGGGGAAGGCAAGTTTTGGGATCTGCTTTGAAGTGAGGTGAAAGCTCTGGAGCACTTGTGACAGCCCCAGTGCCCATCTCCATTCCAGCAAGGCTTGGCACAAAGTGACTCCATGCATTTCCCAGCCCTGCTCCAGCAATCTGCTCCCTGGAGGAATCTCCTCTTCGATCCAGAGATTTCCATCACGCTGCATTTTAATTTAGCCCAGAGTATATTCTACCACCTGAGAGCTGAGCATATTTGGTGTAGGATTTTGTGCTGACACCCAGGAAATGCCAGATGCTCCCTCCGGGAGCGTGAACCAAAACCCTCTTTGTGTTAAGAGTTCAGATAATCAGGATTTATCTCCTCTGGCCCTGGCCACCCTGCCGAAGCACCTTCCCAGCTGGGCTGTCAGCCAAGCCACACATTCCCTTCCAAGCTCCCTAATGCCCATCTGCCCAGTGACCTTCACTAGGGCACTGGCCTCAGCCTCTTGGCAACCATCAGGAGTTTAAAGACCCCAGGGATACCACCTCCTCCCAGCTGGCTTTTATAGGTAAATCAGCTTCTTCTTTCCATGCACAGCTCTGCACACCACATCCCTTCCCTGCTGTCCTGCACTTCTCTCCTTTCAAGGCAAGCTTAACCAGCCATGCAACACTGACAAAGGTTAAAAATCTGTGTCAACCTTCTCATCCTGCAGGGAAAGGACTCTGCTGGTGCCAGGGGAGTGTCCATCCTGTGCTATTTGTGTGTGGCAGGGCAGAGATGGACCTTCAGGCAGGAGGAAAAAGCCTCCCTGCAGTTTTCTAACACCTTTTAAGGAGATGTGAACTCCAGAAAGGTTGGATGGAGCAATGGCAATTTTACAAGTTCCCCTCTGGCAGGAGGAGAGCTGGGGCTGCCTCCTCTGCAGGAGCTGAGTTAGACTCCAGCAGTCAGGAAGGATTCCACTGCTCTCAACAGCTCCCTGAAATGTTGAAGCCAGGTGGGGTCAGTCTCTTCTCCCAGGTAACAAGTGATAAAAACGAGAAAACAGCCCCAAGCTGCACCATGGGAAGTTTAGATGGGGTATTAGAGGAAAATTTGTGCACCAAAAGTGTTGTCAAGCCCTGGCACAGGTTGCCCAGAGCAGCTGTGGCTGCCCCTGGATCCCTGGAAGTGTCCAAGGCCAGGCTGGATGGGGCCTGGAGCAACTTAGGATACTGGAAGTTGTCCCTGCCCATGAAAGGGAACAAAATGGTTTTGACGTTCCCTTCCAACCCAAAACATCCTGGGATTCTGTAACTGGGATAAAGCAGCTCACCCGTGTGAGGTTCTGGACTCGGAAGAGCCGGGACACGATGTCCTCATCCGCCACTCCCGAGATGAATTCCACCTCCATGGGGCCGTACTGCTGCAGCCCCGGCTCCGGCCAGTACTGCAGGCAGGGCTGCGGGGAGAGCACAGCCCAGCGTGACTGGGAATGCAGGCGGCACACAGGGCAGGCAGGAAAAACGCTGTGAAGGGAGTGCCTGCTGCTGGGCCCTGGGGGCTGCTGGCACGGGGTGGCCCCAGGGCGGGATGGTGGCCCCACAGTGCCGTTTCTCACTCAGCACATCGATGGCTGGAGGATCTCCCAGGTTATGAAGGGATCAGAGATGCAGGGTCAGGCCCACCCCCAGCACCCACACAACCCCCTTGCACTGCACAGACACAGCAGCTGACACTGCCAGGGATGGACACGGCTGTTTCAGGAGGATGTGGATGGGCTGTGCCCCAGTTCCAGCACAGACCTGATCCTGCACAATGACAGAGCAGGGCTGGGCTGCTCCCAGTTGGCTCTCAAGCCCTGTTGGCTTTAGGAGCCACTGAGCCACCAGCAGTGACAGCAACGTGTCAGTGCTCCTCGTCCCATGGGCAGGACATCCCACCAAGCCAAAGCAATCCCAGCCTGCATCTCTGGGGAGCAACTCCCCCTCCCTGTGTCCATCGTGGCACTGATGGATAGCTCGGTCCCCGGAGCATGGGTGAGATTGTTTTCACAGTGTGACAGCTGGGAAACCAGCACCGACACAAAATATATGATGTTTGTCACCACACTTTCACAGGGCATTTAGCAACGCAGGTCAGCTACGGCCTGGACCCAACTGCATGGCAAACGTGTCTCAGGAATAATTGGTTATTAATAGGGGCTATAAATCTCCGAGATCTCTGAGCCTTCCAGACTCAGAACTATAATTTGGATATTAAAACTTCCCTTGGCAAGGCATAGTTCAAGTGAGGGCTGTACCCTCAAAGTCACCTTTCGGAGCTGCCTGCTGGAAAGGTTGATTTATTACCTGTTGGTCTTACACCAGTAAACATTTAGGATCCAGCTAAATACTGTAGTGCAGACATCCCTGAAGAACAGACTCAGGCAGGGCTGAGTAAAGAGGAAAAATGGCAGAGGGAAGGGAAGGGAAGGGATTCGGCTCGGGTGAGACCCCACCTGCCGAGCTCCTCCAGCTCAGGGGACATGGACTTGTTGGAGCAATGTCAACACCAGTGGAACACCAGTGTCAATTTAATGCCAAGGCCAACATCAAAACCAGCACAACGCCAATGCAAAACCATTGCAACGTCAACAGCAACGCAATGCCAACAGAGCACCAATGGCAACTTAGACTAACTCAAAGCCAACACCAACACAACACCAATGCAACGCTAATGCAACAGCAATGCAACGCCAACAGAACACCACCAGCAACTTAATGCTTAGACTAACTCAAAGCCAACATCAACACAAGACCAATGCAACACCAATGCAACGCCAGCAGAACACCACCAGCAACTTAATGCTTAGACTAACTCAAAGCCAACACCAATGCAACACCAATACAGCGCCAATGTCAACACCAACAGAGCATCAAGAGAACGCCAACAGCAACTTAATGCTTACATTAGCTCAAAGCCAATACCAATGCAACATCAATGCAACACCAACACCAACTCAAAGCCAATGCTACACCAATGCCAACACAATACCAATGCCAGCACTATGCCAACGCTATCTCTGTGCAACACCAACACCATGCACCCAGGCTGGGCTGCTGCTCGACACCTCTTTGGCTACAACTGGACGGCCCTGTGCTTACAGGGGACAAATCCTGAGTGCTGCAGACAGTCCCATGTCCCCTTGCAGAGGAGGAATTGCTGAGTGAGCAAGGCAAGGGGCTGCAGCGCTTTCAGGGCGATGGGGACAGAGCAGGACAGAGCCACGTGTGGGGCCAGCATAGGGCAGCAGCACTCACCCAGGCAGAGTTGGACTGGTTGAGCTGGTTGAGCATGACGATGGAGGTGCAGCCGTAGTCGTACACCAGCCGCCAGAAGTCCGTGGTGGTGTTCTGCAGTGGGTGCAGGGTGACGATGAAGGCAGCGCTCCTGGTGTAGCTCTGCAGAGAGGAAAGATGAGCACCAGTAAGGACACGGTGGTGACACCGGAGCCACTGTTGTCACACCCCAAAGAATCAGTGCAACCAGATGAGTGGGACCAAACCCCTCTCCTCCATGCCTGAGCAGAGCTGGTCTCCCTGGCACAGCCTCAGTCCCTCCGTGCCCTGGTGATGGAGAGATCCAAGTGATCCCTGCCCTTAGTCAGGATGAAAACACACACAATTTGCTCTCACAGGAAAGTGTATTTTGCATAAATAATTAGGGAAAAGATGTCACCTTTGAGCCAGGAACAAGCAGAAGCTGTGGCTCCCAGAAGAGCCCAGACCTCAGCTCTGCACCCTGGCCCTGACTGGGAGTATCATCCACAGCATCACCCACACCCACAGCACCCACCACCAGGCACTGAGAGCAGCAGAGAAAACCACTGACCTGGGCTCAATTTTTTTGCCGGGAGGAAAGAAAACCACAAAAAAAAGATCCTAGAAACTGCAAGAAAGAAGTGGGAGGGAAGGAAATTACTGTATCCTTGGTTTGTGCTTTAAACAAAATACATCCCCTTGGTCATCCTGTTGCTGGTTTGCCAAGGGACAGCTGAGCTCAACACTGCATCAGGCGCACTTCAATTAACACAGTCTTGCTCAAGCTGCATCAGATACAGAATCAGCCCAGCTCTCTGCTAATGGGGTCCTCTGCCTGCTACAGAACCTCCTGACTGAGCTCACAGAAATGCCCTCATTGAACCATTCCCCTGGCCCTGTGCATGAGCAGCAGCAAGACCCCAGCACTCAGAGAGAGCTTTCCACCCTCAAGGAAGGGCATGAGAGCAGCAGGGGGAAAGAGATTTCACCAGGTGCTGCCCAGGCTTGGCACCCTCCTCTTTGGCACAGGTGTGAGTGACAGCAGGGTGTGGAGCAGGGCACAGCTCCACTGGCACCACCACCACTGATGGGTGGCACAGGCCAAGCTGATCTGACAGATGGACAGACTGACTGAGCAAACCACTTTGGCACTTAAACAGAATGAGACTTTACTATTTTTTTTTTTTACGAAGACGAAAGAAGGTTTTATCCCTTCAGCAAGAATTTCATCCAAAGGGCTTTGTCTGTCTATAAAAATATTTCATTCACTGACCCTTTAGCAGAGATTAAGGGAGGCTCAGTGATGCATAAAGATAAAATAGATATGCAAACAGCAAGCAAGCTGGAAACAAAACTCCCATCCCACTGCAGTGCTACAAGAGCCACTCCACACCACCAGCAGCCCACTCTGCTTTACAAAATGCTTTTGCTGTGGGAGCAGGAATCAGGGAGATGGGATCTGCACAGAGATTCAGCGAGATAAATCACACACAGCATGGAAAACATAAGGCTCAGCCTGGTGTCAGCGCTCAGCTGTGACCAGGAGGGTCTGGGGAAGATGCCTGAGGTGTAGGGGGCTCTGTGTTGCCCATGCAAAGCATTTCAAGGAAAGGGAAGTGGGGCTGGTGATGAATGACCCCCACCCCTCAGTGTAGGCTTGGAGCCTGAAGCATCCATCCTCTGCTCTGCTTTGTGATCATCAGCCAAAGGAGACATCTTTGTCACCACGGGGTCCTTTCTGATTGCACCAGGGGGATGCATGGTGGCTCTGGGAGAAGTTCTGAGCACCCACAGTTGCATCAGGAGGAGGGGCAGGAGGCTCATGGTGGGGGTTTAATGCTTCCAACCCACTCAAGCACTTCCTCTCCCTCCCCTGCTCCACTGTCACTGCAAAATCCTGAAGTCCCTCAGTGCCTGGCTCGTGAGAGCAGGAGGAAAGCTCTTGCAGGGTGCTACTACACAAAAGAAGGGTGCACGACCCCGTTACACCAGTTCCAATCCTTCCCTCCCCTGCACACAGCTGCCGTGAGCCTTCCTGCCCTTGTGCAAAACGAGGCCATAGATCCAAACCGAGCAACGTTTTGCCATGAAACGTTGCCTGAGCCCACAGGAAGCAGCCACCTCCCTCCCCACAGAACACTCACATCAGTTAAGGCCGCGTTGATGTAGTTGTTGCTGTCCCCATCCACGGAGATGAGGAAGGGAAGGCATCGGTCGGGCGGCAGGACGTCCATGCTGCGGTTGCGCTCGCGGTTGCGGGGCAGCAGCGCGATGCTGCACTCCTCCACATCCAGGTGTGGGGTCACCGAGTTCAGGGTCTGCGGGCACACGGGTCTCCCTCAAAGCCCTGCCTAGTCCCAGCAGGGCTGGGCACCGGGAGGGCGAGGACAAGGGGGAGTTGCAGAGGTTTTGGGACACTCACCTGGAACTCCTCCCGCAGCTGCGAGGAGTTGCTCTGCGGCTCTATCCTCACCATCTCCTTGTAGGTGGGCTTGAACTCGCTGGCGGGGATGCTGGTCTCCCCACACAGACAGGCCTCCAGGATGGCATCGTGGATGAAGATGTACTGCTCCTTTGGGGAGGAGAGGGGACAGGAGTGAGCCTCCAGCGCTGGCTGGTGCAGCAGCCCCACACGTCTCTGGCTGTCGCCGACAGCCGCTCACCTCGGTCTGGATCATGTTGATCCTCCGCGAGCACAGCGTCTTCACGCAGTTGTAGATGTCCACGACGCCCTCGCACTCGGCCATGTCCAACATCACATCCAGGACAATGTAACAGCCAGTCCTCCCCGTGCCAGCACTGGGGATGGAGGGGGAAACAGTAAACACATTCTCAGTGTGTGCTGACACATGGCTGGGCTGCTGCGCACCGAGCAAGGTCTCTGTGGGCAAGGGCTCAACACGCTGACCCTGTACCAGGCAACTCCGCAGGGCTGCCAGGACCTCACACACCTACAGAGCCTGGTTTAGCATTTAACCTGCCCAAACACCCCTGCTGCAGGCCCAAGGGTGTGTGATGGTCAGGCTGTGGGTGGGCACCCATGTATGAAGTTCATTTTTAATTTAAAACAGCAGATGACATGAGTTTTGCAACAAAACTGACAAAAAAACCATTTAGGTGCCAACAGTCCTCTGGGATCTCAGCCCAAGAGCACAGAGGAGGGCTCAATTCTGAGCCCTGGGAGAGCAGGGAGGTTCCCCTGGCACAAGTAAGTCTGAATGCCCCAAGGAAGACCCTCAGGGTAAGGCTGAGCCCAGCAGGATGCTCAGAACCAGCCCAGTAGTGGTGACATCCCAGGCCCTGGCATGGCTGGAGTCACAGTCAAAGACCTACTGTGCCCTGACACCCTCCGCCCATGATGTGTCAGGAGCAGAACCACACCCCTGCTCCTTTCCTACAGAGTCTTTTGCAGTGAAATACTAATTTCTGAGGCTGATGAATCACTTGTCGTGATTA
This sequence comes from Cisticola juncidis, assembly GCA_013400215.1. Taxonomy (NCBI): domain Eukaryota; kingdom Metazoa; phylum Chordata; class Aves; order Passeriformes; family Cisticolidae; genus Cisticola; species Cisticola juncidis. Next base: position 78,266 of record VXBR01000299.1, on the reverse strand, counting down.
TCAGTGATTACAGGCTATGGGCACTAATCACACTGGCTGGTGAATGAACGCTGATGAGGCATTGACAGGAAGAAATCAAATAAAAAATAAAAAAATCCCTCCCACTCATCAGCTCCTCCTGGTTTGCCCAGCGGAGGAAGAGCCATTAGCCCATCATGTGGGAATGCCTGCTCAGGGCACAGAGAGCCACCAGAGCTGCTCAGATGTGTCACTCGTGTCCTCCCAGCTTCAGCGTCCCTGTGGCCGAGCCCTGCAGGGACAGCCCTGTGGGTAACCCTGGGAATGGAGCTGTCCTGCTGCCCCCCTGCCACTCCCTTCAGCCAGACCCCACGTCCTGACCATCAGCAGCTGCCCATGGCCATTTCAGCCTTGCCCACTGAGACAGAGCTGTGTCACCACTAACAGGCTGGGGCCCAAAACCGTGCTGCTCCCTGCTTGCCCCCTGCATCAGCCCCAGCCCCTCATCCCTGCTGCCACCAGCCCAGTGGTGACATTTCACAGACAGATGCCATCACAGAGGGACGTCAAGGCCGGGCTGGACAGGGTTGGAGCAATCTGGACTTGTGGGAGGTGTCCCTGCCCGTGGCAGGATGAGCTTTAAGGTCCCCTCTGCCCCCTCTGCCCACACCTGCAGTGGATGACGATGGGGCCGGCGTCGGGCGGCGTGGATGCCTTCACCCTGCGGATGAAGGCCAGCAGCCCCGTGGCGTGGTAGGGGACACCGTGCTCGGGCCATGACGTGAAGTGGAACTGCTTCACCTCGTGCCGGGCCGAGTAACCCCGCTGCAAGGGAAGGGGGAGAGGTCACTCAAACCCTGGATTTTCTCAGGAATCCATGATTTTGTCAGCTCAGCATCCATGGATGGCAGATGGACCACACAGCAGTCACACGCTTGGGCAGCCCCACAGCTCTCTCCTCTTGGCTGCAAGAGGGTTAAAAACCACAAAGGAGAAAAAGGAGGAGGTGGCAGCAGCCTCAGGTCTCCCTGCCCTATAACCAGACAGTAATTTGACATTCCTGTAGATTAAGGGGTAAATTGCACTGGCTTCATCTCCAGTTACCATGCTGCAGTGGTGGCTACACCTCCACCCCAGAGGAGAGGAATGCATCCTTCACCCCCACCACACTCACACCAAAATCAAACACTCGCTCACTGTGCAGACGAAGGTGGGACCGAGCCACTTGCCCAGCACAGGGTGCAGAGCCAGGGAGAAGGCAAAGGAAGGAATGACTGATGACCCCATATTGGGTTAAATAAACAGGATACCCCTAAAGGCCAAGCTGTGGGGGGTGAGAGGTGCCTGAGGGGGGCCTGTCCCCGAGGCAGGGTTGGGCAGGGCCGTACCCTCTCGAGGGCGAAGGTGCGCACAGCGTACTCAGCCAAAGACTCCGACTCCAGCAGCGTGACCTTGATGTCCCCGTACATCTCGGAGTCATCCGGCCAGTACTTGGAGCATTTCACCTGCAAGGACAGCACAGGAGGGGGGTTGGCTCTGTGGAGGGGGCTTCCAGCAGAGCTGGAGCCAGGGGGGATGGGATGGGATGGCATGGGATGGCATGGGCATGGGGATGGGCATGGGTATGGGATTCTTACCCGGCCCACCTCCACCAGCTTGGTGATCATCACGATGCTGGAACAGTGCTCCTGCCACACCATGCGCCAGAAGTCATACACCATCTCCTGCTTGGGCCCTGTAGGACACGGTAAAAGCCCTCATGGATGGATGGGCACCTCAAACAGAACCCAGCCCGATGCCACCGTGTCCCCCACTCCTGCCTCTGAGGCACAAACAGCTCCAGAGCCCTTTTCCCCAGGGCTGTGCAGTGCCAAGTGGAGGAAGGAGGGGTTGGAGATGCTCCACATTGGCCCCCTCCCTTCCTTTCCTGCTCCTGTAAGGTTTAATCCCACCAGGAACAAAACTTGGCTGCTACATCAGGAGCTGAGGAACCACTGGCTGAATGGGCAGGGCATGACTCACCTTGGGTGGCTATGAAGTGGTTGGACCTGTGGTAGCCCTGCAAGCAAAGCAGAGACATCAGTCCCAAGCTGAAGCACAGATCCTTAGACATTTCCCAGTCACCTAGCTGGTAGAAATTCGCCACAGCCACTGGGCCAGGTTCTGCAAGTCCACTGCAGGTGGAGGAGGAGGTTCAGCAGCCATCCCACACTCAGTGCACCCTGTCCTGGGAAGGTCCATCTCCTGCATCCCACAAGAGGCTCATGTAATGCCAAACCCACACCCCTGGTCTGCACCAAAATCCTTTATCAGCACCTTAAGGGATCCATGAGCTCCACTCCGGCTGCACCACAGCACTGCCAGGAGAGCCCCATTAGTGACCCCCCATCCACAGCAGCCACCTGGTGCTGAGATAACCTCACTGCCCTCCTTCATCCCAGCTGCTCAACCCTTAACAAGGACACTCCAAAGAGCACACTCCAGCCAGGTTGCTGCCAGAGGGAGTCTCACACCCTGGCCACGGCTGCAGCAGAGTTAAACCACACCACACGCATGGAGGTGACAGTGGCTTCTCCATCCCCCGCTGGGTCTTTTCACAGGGGATTTCTGTGGGTCAAATTCAACCCTTTCTCTGAGCACACAGGCCCTGCTTTCCATGCCCCAGTGCCACACAGACCTTGCTTTCCCATTCCCTGGACCATTTTCAGGTTTATGGACACATTTTCCCAGCCTGCCTCTCCCTGATGGTATTTAGACCACACTGCCCAGGGCGAGGCCTGGCAGGAGATGGGAGCAGAGAAGGGAGGAGAGGGGGAACAGTCTACTTACTTCACGGTTAATCCGAATCTTAACGATCCCGTTGGGACACAGGTTTGAGAGAAAAAGATCAGAGACATTAGTGAGGCACAGAGCGGAGAGGGGTTAGAGCACCTGCCCCAGAGCAGGCCATGGAGAGACAGGGCAGAAAGGAGACAGGGGACAAGGACAGGCTGAGGGACACTGCTTGGGCACGGGGATCAGGCCACCGCTGACAGACAACACCCTCTGGACAGGAGGGAAAAGCGGGATTTGCTGCTGCTTCCAGGAGACACTGGAGCCTTCCTATACCTGCTTTGGTCTCTGCATCACTGGAGGTGATAGGGGGCATTGCTCCTGGGACACTGCTCTCAGAGGACACCAGGGCTGGGCTCTGCCCAGATTCATACACCAGCAGGATCGGTGTGAGCCCCACATGGTCCCTTGGTCCTATCAACCTCTGCATCCCCCACCCAGGGAGAGGGAGATCCACGGCCACATGAGCAGGTGAGGGGAAAGAGGATAGAAAAGCAGAGAGGGAATGAGAAAGAAGGGGCAGAGCAGAGCAGGGAGAGATGCAACAAACAGAAACTGCTGATGAACACAAATAAATCAGGCAGTTTGTTTCCAGGGATGCACTAACTAGCCCACCCTGGGCTGTCCAAACTCCTCCAAATGCTGCTGGACAGACCCTGAGAGTGCACAGGAAGCTCCTGTTGCAGCCCAGAGCCCCGAGGACACAGGGCCCCGAGCCCCTGTCCCCACTTACGTCGATGTAGTTGGCGTTGATGTAGTCGGAGTTGGGGTCACCCAGCAGTGGGTGCAGCTTCACGCGGTGACGGTCATCTGGGAAAGGGAGCAAGGAACCCTCAGTGCCTGCTCACCCACCAGGGCACCCCCTGGGCAATCCCTCTGGCCCAGCAATCTGCAGGACACAGGATTCTGAAGCTGTTTGGGGTGTCTAAGCCTTTGCTGAAGGCACTCACATGTGGACACATGATCCTGTCTCCCTTTGGTCTTGTCTTTCTTCTTCGAGGCATCCCAGCCTTCGAAGAAGCTCTGTAAGGAAAGGATGGACACCTCAAGCTGAGGGCAGGACTGTGGGGTCCTCCCAGCTCCAAAAGCTCCCTGGAGAGCAGGACAGACAGGGTGGTCCCTCCACCCCAACACCTGGCTCCTGCAGCCCCAACTCCACCTCCACAGCACACTCTGCCAGCTATACACTCCTGTTGCATCCACAAAATGGTCCATTTTCCAGCAAATTGCAGACTGCCTGTTTTTTTTTCCCCAGGGTTGGTTGTAGCTTTTTTTTCCTAAACCTCCCCAGCTCCTTTCTCTCCCTAGCACAGAACAGGTTTGTGTGTAATAACAGTGACATTCATAGATTGGCGTAAGAGGGGGAAAGTGGAAGGAAATTACATGTTTTCTCCCCTCCCATAATATCTGAGTGCTTTCAAATGACTAGTTCCAAGAACATACAGCAGCTTTTCAAGGAGCACTAATGATTATTGCAAGCCCTGGTTTGTCCAATGTGTGAAAGCAGGGGGAGAGCTCCTGTTCCTGAAACAGCTGAGCATTAAACAGTAATTTCCCTGGGAAATTTCAGTCTCTAGACCTGTGGGACACCGAGGAGTCAGGAAATGACCCCACTGGCTGTGCTGAGGCAGAGGCTTGTGAAATAACCTGCTCTGTTACGAGTGCTCTGACCTGGCCAGCTGGGATGGACATGATGCTGCCAACAACTCTTGGGAAAGAAATCCCTCCTCTGGCATCACCTTCCCCAGCATCCTCTCCCCAGAGTCTTTATGGTCTTGGAGCTGCCAGATTGCAGAGAATTTGCTTGTCCTTAGGCTATGGCCATGCTTATCACAGGCCAAGTGTGCTTGAGAGCAGAAGGTGACATGGTGATGCCCAGGGGAGGGAAAGGGAAAGGAAGGAGCAATGGCCGTTGCAGAAGAGCTGGGATGATGCACTGCAGACAGGGTCTGAGCTGGTTTGGCTTATCTCAGGGACCTGCTCAAGCTGCCAAATAACCCCGAGCTGCCAGCAGCAGCCATTCAATCCAGACCCAGGGACAGCCCCACGCTGCCATGGCCAGCCCAGAGCCGGGAGCTGCAGCCCCCATCCAGAGCTCCAGACCTGGGGCATCTTCCCCTTGCCCACAGATCCTACCTGTGCTCCCCCTGCCCATCTGGGCATCTTCCCCTTGCCCACAGATCCTACCTGTGCTCCCCCTGCCCATCTGGGCATCTTCCCCTTGCCCACAGATCCTGTCTGTGTCCCCCTGTCCTGGGGCACTGGCACGAGCCGTGCTCACCTCGTACTCCTGCTTGAAGCCGTAGCCCTCGGCTGTCTTCATCTGGTTGATGTGCTGCAGGAGGTCGGCCACGCGCACAGCCGGGTGCAGCTGCCCCGTGTGGTACGGGGAGCCCTTGCGGCCGCACTGGCGCCGCGGGGAGCCCCCCAGGAGGCTGCTGGACTCGTTGACCACGCTGCTGCGCTGGTCACCTGCACAGGGCATGGACAAACAGGAGCCATCAGGGCAGCAAAACCTTGGGCTGCGTCCCCATCGCCTCCTCACACCCACAGAGGGGCGGGGGAAACATCCCCGGGAGATGCTGGTGCTGCAGTGCCCTCTCTGGGGACCGCCTGGGGGCCAGCCCCCAATCCCATTCCCACCCCCTCATGCCCTCTGCAGCTCCTCCTATACCACAAAGCAAAAAATGCCCAGCAGAGCCTTTTAGGACCCCAGCAGAACTATTAGAAATCAGAGGGCAAGGCCGAAAGGGGGTAATAACCTCATTTCCCCTCAGCTGGAACAATGAGCTCCCATGCAGACAAGCAAGAGCTCCATGCCCAAACATTCACACAAGATCCTGAGCTAAAAAATCACCTTGCCAAGGTCTCCAGCAAGCTAAACAGTTCATTTCCCTCACTGCTAGAGACCAGCACTGGATTCCTCACGCTGCCACAAATGGAGCTCACCGCTGTTTGATGGGGAGTGTGCGAAGTATTTACCTGATTTATGCCTTTGCTGTGTCCTTACAGCAGAGCCAGGCTAAGATCTCACCTGTCTTTGTCAGGGAAAAAGATCCCAAAATCTGGGTTTGCACAAAACCTGATGCTCTGCACTACTCGCAGAGAGGGGCAGACAGGGGCCCATGGAATGGTTTGGGCTGGAAGGGACCTTGATAAAGCCCATCCAGTGCCACCCCATGCCATGGGCAGGGACACCTTCCACTGTCCCCAGGGTGCTCCCAGGCCTGTCCACCTTGGCCTTGGGCACTTTCAGGGATCCAGAGGCAGCCACAGCTTCTCTGGGCACCCTGCACCAGGGCCTCGCCGCCCTGACAGGGAATTCCTTCCCAGTATCCCATCCATCCCTGCCCTCTGGCAGTGGGAACCAACAGGACAACACAGGAGACAGGACAGCACAGGAGAGTGCCTCCACACCCCACGGCCTGACCAATGGGCTCATCAGCTGCTGGGATTAATGAGAAATTAATTCACTGCTGGCATTTGCAACGTGCTGTCACAGCCACATGCCGAGGAATCACTTGGGTTTCTATGATGATTAGTGACTTTATTTTAAATGCACAGAAACTGAAGCATGGGGGAACAGACACCAAGCAGTCACCAAGTCATTTATTTCCCTTTGTTAATTAAGGACGTTTGCAGGCAATGGGGACTCTCCCAGCAGTGGCAGGCAGCTCGAGCTCCCCAGCTCAGCCCCACCAGCCTTTGAGAGTTTCAAGCACAGCAACCAAAGGAAAAATACACCTAACCCAGCTCTGTGTATTCAGAGGAGGCCGGGTTTGCCCTCGGGGCTCTAACGATCCATGAGACAATGGCGGGGAGCGCATTAATCCCGCCGCCGGTGCGGAAGAGCCCGCGCAGGCAGCATCTTGCAGTTACTGTAACAGATGTTATTAGCATATGGCTGAAACTGGGGCATCCAAAGAGTCATTTTACAGCTAAATCAGCGTGGAGACACATCCTCCAGTGGGTGTGAAGTTATCAGTCTCCCTCTGATGGGAGTGCAGGGGCTCCTTAACCCTTTTAAGCCCAGGCTGTATGGGGAAGGCTAGGGGAAAGCTTCCAACCTCGGTGTAAGCCAGGAAGTGAGATTCACCCAGCTCCAGGGGGCTGCAGCTGAGCCCACAAATGGCCTCAAATGGTCTCAACCTGCCCAGCCACAAGCTCAGATCTCCATAAAAGACAGAGATGCAGCTCCCTACAAGAGCTTCCCCTTCAGCACAGCCTGGATGGTAGCAAAAGCTCCAACACGAATGAAATCCATGCCCCTGGAGATTTACCCAGGGCAGGGAAGAGCCTGCTATGCCACACACGTCAGTCTAAAATAGACGTAACACTAAGCCTTCAACAGAATCACAGAATCACTGAGCTGGAAGAGACCCACAGGGACCACTGACTCCAACTCATGGCCCTGGACAGACACCCCAACAATCCCACCCTGTGCCTGAGAGCGTTGCCCAAACACTCTTTGAGCTCTGGCAGGCTGTTTCTGTGGTATTTTGGGGTTGTTGGGCATCTTTGCCGGGGCTGGAAGGAAGCAGGGAGATGCCAGGGGCCTCATCCTTACCTTGGTTGCCACAGCTGTGGGATGGGAGCAGGGGGATGCCGGGTTACCACCCTCACCTCTGTTTCCACAGCTGTGGAAGGAGAACAGGGGATGCCAGGCTCCCACTCACCTCTGTTTCCATAGCCATGGGTGTCCATGAAGGACAGCCCCAGGCGCTCATCCTCCTGCAGGGTGCTCTGGTCGGTGAAGCTCCTGTCGATGGCGCTCATCATGTGCGTCTTCTCGTGCCGGTAGTTTATGGTGGCTTTGGTCATAGTCACGGGTTTCCTGCAGCAGGGAGGAGCAGAAGTGAGCAGGGCTCACCATCAGGTGCTCCAAAGTCCCCTCAAAGCTCCCGGGCTGGGATTATTCCAGGGAGCAGGACAGATTATTTGCAGCAGTGTGGTCATCATCGTTTGGTGCTCTGCTGTCCCAAGCCGGTCACAGCCACACGTGCAGCAACTCCAGCTGCTCAGCCTCAGTGTCCCCTCCTGTCCCCTGCCCCTCGACAGCCAGGAGTGCTCCCTGTGCAAAGGCTCTCTCCAGCCATCTCCCATCACATGCATCTGCCCCAGCCCTACCCAGCCCCATTTCTGCAGCCACGACCCCCTGGTCTAATTGAAGGTGTCCCTGCCCATGGCAGGGGTTGGAAGGAGACGAGCGTTAAGGTCCCTTCCAAGCCAAACCATTCTGTGATTTTAAAGCCATGTCAGGGGCCAAATCCCCGAGTAAACTCGTGCTCAGCACCCACTACAGAGGCTTTTGCCCCCATGCAGGGTCTCTTTAGGCACCTCACAAAGGTGCTGGGAAATCCCAGTTCTCACTGGGACAGAATATCACATCCCAAATTCAAGTAATTTAGGCAAAGAAACCTGAAGGAATGTTTTTGAGAGGCAGCATCAGGCTCTGAAGCCAAAGAAGTGATTAAACCAGAAGGATGAACAGGAGATCTGAGCCCATGTCAGCATCATGGTGGGGCTGGAACATTGCAAGGCACTGCTAAAATCCAGAATTCAACTCAGAGTCACTGACCTTTCCCCTCTATGCTGCCTTCTGTCTCTAACAAGCTTGGCAGCACTATTTCCCCTGATCCAAACAGACCCTTAAAATGCACTTGGCAGAGATAAGGACTTGTTGGAGCAGCGGGGCGAGGGGGGCGGCCAGGAGGAGGGTAAAGCAGCAGAATGACAATTACTTACGGGTAATAGGAGTAAGAATAGTAGTTCCTCCTGGCAGGCGTGCAAAGAGAACAGCAGAAATTGCATAAGCACCTTTTCTCCAGCATGGAGAAGGGAGGTTACAGGGCAAGTCAGCTGCCAGAAAATTCAATGCACCATAAAGGAATCAGGCTCCCCTGTGGCATCCACAAGTTATTTACTCCTGGCAGGAGCCAGCATCCTGACAGGAGAGCACAAGCACTGGCTCTCAGCATGACCACACTTGTGGTGGGTGTCCACAGCATCCTTGTCCAAGGAGTTATTCCACAATTTTTAAAAATTAACAACAAAGATGTCCCAAATGTAGGGATTTCCCCCTGGCTCTTGCTTAGGAGCCCAGAGGGAGAAATTGGGTTAGAATGTCACATTCCCAGTGCACCATTTACTAGAGACAAATATATTCCAAGGCTGCATTTCCATTCCACCACATCAGTGTTTTTCTCCAATGGCAAAGCACTCTGGAGAAGATTTATTATCTCATTCCAGCTTCCCAACAGCCCCAAATTCAGGGCGCTCAGCATCAGATCTGATTTGTGGCTCTGGTTTATCCTTCAACAGGTTCCTCCTGGAATGCTGAAGCAGAGATGCTCCTCCTCCTGTCCCGCAGCACTGGCAATAGGAATGCAGCAGCCACACTCACAGCTTCCCACCAACAGCATCACTCCCCAAAACACACCAGCACTGCTGGCATTTGCTCCAACAGGGAAGGATCCAACGGAGCCATGAGCCAGCCCTGCACCTCAAAGTGTGCAGGGACGCTACAGCCCCCTCCAGCAGTGTAAATCTGCAAGGATCCTTCCAGGATGCACAGAGCCATAAAGAGCTTTGCAGATTTACAGGGACGAGGCTCTGCCCTGCTGTTTTTCTCTCCCTCTGGCTGTTCACATACTTTGCTCCATCCTCCCAAGCCCCGTGTTTAATTGCTGTCCTTTATCCCAGTTCTGAGAGCTGCCCTGGCCCGGCAATGCCTCCAGCCCTGCACGGAAGAAGCCACTTTTCCAGGGCATTGCATCCATGTGAAAAGCAGCAGCCACATCCCCAGTGCTCCCAGGGATGAGTGTCCCAAAAAGCCCTCGCCGTCCTCCCTCTCACCCCACGAGCTCCCCCAGTACAAGCCCACCGTGACAGCCACAGCCACACCCATGCTGGATGTGCTCATGCTGGCCTGGCCAAGGCAACAGGGAAACTCAAAGGCAACATCTCAGCATCAATTAAGCTGATTTTTGTAATTTTGGGCTGAGGGTGCAGGGCTGCACACCCTGGGGTCCCGTGGCTGCTGTTGGCAGGATAGGGACAGCTGGGCTCAGCACTGGTGCATGGCTTGGGCATGGGCCAGAAGCATTTCCATCCATGCAGGATCACCAAAGCAGCATAAAGCCAAGAAGCAGCAGGAAAAGAGGCAAAAGATCAAAAAATATGGGGAAGAGGGACAGTGCAACAAAGCTGCAGAGAGGGAAGGGACATCCCCAGGACTTTGCTGCTCAGTCCCCAGTGTCCACTGCCATGCCTGATGTCCCAAAGCACAGGAGCTCTGTGTCCAGTGGGTTGCACAGCTCGAGGGAGCGCCTGGCACCTGCCCGGCACAGCTGAATCCCCACCAGTAATTCCAGTTAGTGCTGGGGTGGTGGAGAAGGGCTGAGCTGGGAGGGAGGGAGGGAGGGAGGGATGAAGCACCAGGCCAGGTCCCCTTACCCTTTCCGAATGGCGATGATGATGGCTCCCAGCAGGATAATCAGGACAATGAGCCCCCCAGCACAGATCCCCAGGATCAGGCCCATCTCCTCCGAGTGCTGGGACACCTCCAGGGGACGCTTGCTCTCTTTGCAGGCAGCTGCCAGGGGACAAGGACAGGCAGGAGGGGTGGGTGGACAAGGGTGCTGTGAGCATCCACCACACTCCACTCCAGGGGGATTGGCAACATCAGACATGAAAACACTGGGATTTGTCCCATGGGATGGTCGTTTCTCCATGAACACACATTATTCCACCAAGAATACAGAGCTCTGCAGTGCCACACTATGACTGTAGACAAGTCCCTCTTCTCAGTTCCAGTGGGGTGAGACAGTCCCTTCGTGCATCTTTCATCACACCCCACGTAAGATCATCCATCCCTGGAGTCAGCATCCAGCACCACCACTCCAGCCCGCCACCTCCACCACAGAAACAGCATTAAGAAGGAAAGTACAACCAAGGGAAAAACCCCAGATGCCAAAGAGAGTGGGAAACACAAGAGTGTGGGGTGGGGCTGGAATAATCCATCACATGCAGCCCAGCCACCACCAGTGCTGGCCCCAACCCAGCAGCACAGCCCTGACAGCCAGAGCACAGCCCGGTGGGATCAGGGGACAGGGAGGGCTCACCTTTGCGGGCGATCCGGACACAGTTCAGCCGAGTTTCCTACGGAGGTAAAAAGGGGGGTCAGTGCTGGATGAGCACCCCAGCACCCCAGAGAGGCTGGGTGTGCACAAGACTGCTCCACTGGTGCTTCGGCCCCCAGACTGAGGGAGTCCGTGGGTAATTTGTACCGTAGAGCCCAAAGAGCCCCTGGGGACCCACATCCCAAGAGATGCCAGATGACAGAATGATCTGTCCCCAGCATTCCTAGGTTTAGCCAGTGCCACTGCTACTGGCACAGAGGCAAAGCTCAAGAGCATGGGAGGACCCAGCAGATGCAGCTGAGGCACATGCCACCAGTGTGCCACCAGCTACAGTTAAAACATTCCCAGGCTGTCATCCAGAGCTTCATGAGTTTGTCTTCCACCAGTCAGTTTCAAGCCCCAGTCCTGGTGCTCTGCATCTGCTGCCAAGCTTGCCATGAGGTTCCAGCTCAGCTCTCCAACAGTTTTAACATTTGCAATCTAGGGATGGGTTCAGCTAAAATATTCCATTTTCCCATGCATCCAGCTTCTGCTGCAAAATAAAAAGCACCATTTTGGCAGTATGGTCTTCTTCTCCAAGCATCCTCCAGTCTCTCAGGACACCAGGCACCAATGCTGCTCCATCCAACCTTGGCCCAAGACCTGCCCATGCCACATGCCCAGGCCAGGGCCAGCTACAGCGCTGCTTTCCCTGGGATCTCCAGCTTTTCCTCCTCCTGCTTCTTGCTTCATCTGGCACAAAAACCATGAAAAACCCCAGCTACGATCCAGCACTTTTCCAACATCTGATGGCAGCTGGGATAAATCCATTGCCTCCCAGCAGGAAAGATGTAGCACAGCATCAGCCACCAGTTATTATCCAGTGGTGCCGAGAGAGCCAGAGCCGGGATCCTCCCTGTCCCTCTCAGCTCAAATTACGACGCAGCAAGGTGTGAACGACTCCGGAGCAAAGAAAAGGACTCAGTAACCACTTTCCAGCAGCACGGAGACTGCAGGATAAGGATCCTCCCGTGGGCGGGACAGGAGCTGCCGGAGCAGGTGATGCTGAGAAGGGTCCCGGTGGTCTTGCTGGTGACTCGGAGGAATCAGCCCGGGGCACGCAGGGGGTGCAGCTCCACAGAGGGAACTGGCAGCAGCCCAGAGGGAAGGGCAGCCCGGGAGCTCCCAGCAGTTCTCTGGAGCTGGGACTGCCCATCCTGCCAGCTCTGGGTCCCAGCAATGACACACAGCTCTGGCTGCCCAAACGGATCTTTGCAGGAGCAGCCCCAGGAATGCACCTGCACTGGTGCTTGTTGCTGTCTGGGCTAGTACTGCAGTGGGTGGGGGAAATTAGGAAATGCTGGCTACACCACCCCCAGCATCATCACAGAGATGAGGACAGGCACCACCCAGGGGTGCTGGAGCAGGATACCCCCCCCCATCCTCTCCATATGCCATAAGGGTGTCCTGCAGCAGCAACTGCCCCCTGGCAGGACATCAAGGGTAAACCCAGAGGGTGACCCAGGGGATCTAAAAGTAGTCCCATTTTTACCAACCCTCAGACCCCAGCATGCCTTTACCAGGTCCAACCCCTGGCTGGAGCAGGGTGCCAGGGCTACTCACCCCTTTGAGGTTGCTCATGGCCTGGAAGTAGATGAGATAGGCCTTCTTGGGCTCCAGGGGCGGGTTCCAGTAGCCGCTGTAGGTCTGGTTGTCCCCCACGGTGAAGGGCTTGGCTTCGGTGAGGCTGCTGGCAGGGAGCTCTGCCCCGAAGTAGTGCACGGAGCCGCGGGACACGGCGTCGTCAAAGGTGAGCGGCACCGGGAAGCACTCCTGCCCCCCCAGCTCCCGCTTCAGCTTCTTGGGCCGGTCCTCCTCCACAATCACCTGATAGGTGCTGGGGAGGGCCAGGCACGGGTTAGCTTTGGGGGGAACGGTCCTGCCCTTCTTTGGACCCCGCTGTGCCACCCCTTTTGAGGCCTTACCCCCCTGCAGCCCCGGCGTACCTGATGGGAGCGCCCCTGCCCTGCGCCGGCCGCAGCAGAACCGTGATGGTGCTCTCTGACTCGCTCAGTGGAGAGGGCATGTCCCCGTAGTCAAAGGTGGGAGCTGCAACGGGAGCTGGGGTGAGTCCTGGAGCACCCCTGGGTTAGGGGGAAACTGAGGCATCAGCAACAAAGCATCACCCGGTGGTGTAATATGAATTATGGCAAATAAAGTAAAGAACCTCTCCAGGGAGTTGAGAGAGGACCCCTGGGTGTGCACAAGGGAGGTTACCAACACCAGTCTGGCAGAGGGGAAGAAACCAAGAGTGGGATCCAACCTCAGCAGGACCCAAATGCTCCAGTCTTGAGATGTGCCCAACAACAGCACCACTCAGAATCACTGGTGCAGTGTGAGCGTCCCCCACCCTGGTGCAGAAGCACACCTGAGCCAGCCCAGCAGCACCCCCAGACCAAGGTGGGGGACTCTCCTCATGCCTGGTGTAGCCTTGTGGTCCCCCAACCAATGCTGGCAGCCGCTGGGGTAAGCTGGAGCTGCTTTGTCCCAGTGCCCCCAGTCACACTCAGCTCAGCCCATTTACTGCAGTTAATGCAGTGCCACGGACATGAGCAAAGACCTCCGAGCTTATTAATGAAGGGAAATTAATCCCTCACTCTGAGAGCTCAGACAGCACCAGTCACCAACACCGGGCTGGCCAGACTCCCTGGACAGGGGAGTCTAACCTAACCCTAACCCTAATCCTAACCCACCCAGTACTGTCTGGGTACTGCCTGGGGGCTCACAGAACAGCTGCCACCAACAAGAACATCTTTCTGTGGCAGCATCCAGCCATCAAAACTCTCCCAGTCACCAGAGCCAGAGGCTCCACAGCACTGCAGGACACCGGTGGAGGAGGAGGAGCGGAGGAGAAGCTCCAGCAGCAGGGATGGAGCGGGGGAACGCACCGGAGATGTTGGTGGTGATCTCGGTGAGCGCTGTCTGGCCAAAGCCCTTGCCAGTGCGGGCCCGCACCGAGAACAGGTAGGTGGTGCCGGGGTGGAGGTTGGAGAACACGTGGTAGGTCTCGTTGCGCAGCTTGGACACCGTGCGCCGCGGGCCCGGCACGTTCACCGCGGGGTCCGAGGACTCGATGCTCTGGTAGCTGATCTGCAGGGACAGGGCACAGCATCAGCTGGGGCCGTGGGAGAGGGGACAGAGCCCAGATTTGGGTGGAGAAGGGATTAAGCGATTAATTCAGAGGAGGGGATGGTCATGGGGCAGCCTGGAGGCAGCCAGGGACTTTTTAAGGTTCACTGGAAATGCCAAAGGGCTCGGGGGTAGCAGCAGCTGCCTCTAATCCCCATGGCCAACAGCAGAGGTTGTCCCAGACCCTTCCAACACCTCCCTCAGTGGGCCCCTCCCGTGTCCCGGGACGTGCCTCGTACTGCGTGATGAGGCCGTTGGGCTCCACCGGCTCCTCCCACTTCAGGAATATCATGTCCTCCAGCGGGGTGAAGGTGAGCGACTCGGAGGCGATGCCGCCAGGCACTAGGGAGGGAAAGGATCAGTCTGTAAGGAGAAATCCTCCAGGAATCTCCTCTGAGTGGCTGTGGCATTGTGTCCTGTGACCAAGCCACCACACTCCCCTGGCCCTGTCACCATGTGCCACCAGACAGGGCTGGTGGCTCCCCAGGGAGACGCCCAAGGCACTGATGCTCCTGGACCCACTGGTGACACTTTGCCACGGGATGGGGAGGTCCCCACGCCACCGCAAACCCCAGAAGTGTCACTTCCAGCACCTCGGCCCAGGCACCGGCAGCAGAACAGGTGCCCAAGCATTCCAGAATGACGAAAAGAAATAAATTCCTTTTTCTGCCTTGGAGCCATTAGCATCCTGTGGAGATGGTGCCAGTGAGCAGCAACATCCTCACACGCAGACAGGCTCGACGAGGCCTGGCCTCCCCTCTAATTAACACCAGCACAATAATAACTGTAATCACTGACGGCAATCAGCAGCGCCAGGATCAATATCCGCTCCTTTAAGGATGGATTCCTCCCCCCGAGGCGGTCAGCGAGGGAAGGCGATGGCGAGGGAAGGCACCGGTAGCATCCCCCACTCCCAAAGCTGGCAGGGGACAGGGGCTCTTCTCTCTGATTGGCTTTTTTCACAGCTTTTGTTCGGGTGTAATTAGGGACCGGGAGAGAGGGATCACCTCCCGTGCTTCCCACCGTGCAAACGCGCCGTTTCCACCTGATTTACAAGTTAATTTAATCAGAGGCACTGTGTCCTACACGTGTACACAGGCGCTTATTAAATTCGGGAAGAATTACGGAAACCTGTAGGGCAGGAAAGTGTGTACCTACAGAGATTGGTTTTTAATATACAGAACCTACACTATATATAATTATATGTTATTTTCTATTATTACATATAGCCTGCATTATATAGACAATTACAGCTTATTTTCTGTTATTATATGTTGTATCATCGTTATTGTCTATAGGATAATTTATATCTTATCTTAATATTATAATACCTATATAGTCACGTATGTAAGTACAGGCATCATGCTTCCATCCCAGGTTGAGAGAGGCAGAGGATGCACACATCAGCTCCCAGGTGTGCAATACCCCTCTGCTATCCATATTTGCACATACATATTTATTATGGAATTATGTATATCTATCCTGGCTTGCATCACATGCACCCTGCCTGCACGGGGGAGAACAGGCTTCCTGCAGCACCATCACACTGCAGGGATGTTTCCACAGGTCCCTGGGACTGAATTTCATCATTTCATGCACACACAGAATGAAGTCTCCAGCTGTGGGTCACCTGGATCCATAGGAGCACCAAGACACCAGCTGGAAAACCTGTGGATGCGGCACACTTTCCCTCAGTGTCCTGCCCACACACCCAGCACAGCTTTGCCCAGGGCCCAAGAGGGACGCTGTAAACAACAGCCTTGGTTGGGCCCAGTTACTTGGATTTTCCAGCCCAAAACCCGGGTTTATCACTCAGGATGGGGAGTTGCATCTTTGCAGACCACCAACAGCAGCCCCAGGGGATGCTGCTGCCAAAACTGGCATCGTGCCAAAATGAACCACAATTAAGGGTCCTATCATTAATGAGCCTTTGGCACCTTGGTTTACCTGCATGGGAGCTGCTCATCCTGCAGTTCTAGGAGCTCAAACACTCATCATCCTCCCCGGCAGGCACATGAGGAGTATCTGCCACATATCCACAGGAGGATATCCATAGCTCCATCTCCGTGAGACCAAATGCATACACAGCCTCAAGCTCAACCCAAGGGGGAAGCCACCAGCCCCACTTAATTGAGGCACAGGGAAAAGCAGCTGGAGTGATTATAGTATAGCAAAAAGACATCTGGAGCTCCTGTGTTAATATTCCATAAGCAAACAGCTGGAGCAGTCACAGCCCAGTGAGAACAACTGGAGCAATTATAGCTGGAAAATAAACCACTGGCAGGGTGGAGCTGGGTGTTCCCAGTGGGGCAGGCTCAGAGCTGGGGATGTGGAAAGTGCTGGTGTGCAGAGGAAGGTGCTGGATTTAGGCTCTGAAGATGAAAAAGGACCTGGAGGCACTTTCAGCTCTGCTCCAGCTCTTCAGGTTTTGCTTTCCAGCCTTGGAGACCAGAATGAGAATTGCACACGAAAAGGCAAGTCCTGAGCAGGGGAATTCCATGGCAGGCTTCTCCTCAGGGGTCCTCCGGGGCTCTGGAGCCAGCTCAATCCTCTGCAATTACAGTTCCTTCACTTTAATTGCCAACTCTTGATGCTAGAAAGTGCTCTGGAGATTAATTTCATTCTTGCTTAACAGATGACTCCGTGAGAGCCAGGGATGCTCCAGCCACACTCGGGCCCAGCAGTCAGCAGTGACAGAGGCCACCCCTGGATGTGGCCTGTCACTGAGGGGTGGCACTGGACACACGGAACCAGCTCTGTCCTGCAGCTCCTGCCATATCCACTGGATCTCCAGAGCCCAGAGTGACTCAGGCATTGCTGATGAAAAGGTGCAATCAGGGTGAGGGGCAGGTGAGGCCAGACCTGGGAGACCTCTCCAGCAGCCTCAGCATCAGCAGATCCTCAGGGAAGGGCTCAACAGAGCAAGAAGTCCTGGAGCAATGCCGGAGCATCCCTCAAGGATATCCTCCTGCTCAGGTGACAGGGAACCCAGAACAGGGCACAGCCAGAACAGGGGGAAAACAGGAGCAAAGCTGCTGCCAGAAACCAAGGCCTCATCACTGCAGAATTCTCTGCACAAACCTGAGCCCACTGAGAGCAAACTTCACCAGGGAAGAGCACCGGGGAAGCCAAGAACAGCTGCACCTGCCGTGGTGAACAGCACTTTCCCAGAAATGCAGCAGTGTCGAATCCATCGGCAACCAAGCAGATAAAAGATGCTACCTGAGCGCAAAGCATTAATTGTTTTAATTGATGTTATTATGGCTGCCAGGCTTTGGTTCCCAGTAACGGGTGAGGGAGGACGACTCGTGCTGAGAGAAGCTGAGTATGAGCCAACTCCCACACCCTCCATTTGACCAGCCATGGGTAAAATTCCACTCCAAGGACGAGGACAGTGACATCCCCATCCAGGCCCTGAGCCTCTCAGCCCCCGAGGCATCTCCCTTCCCTAGACACCATCACTGCCCCTTTCTCTCACCTCCTGTTGCACAGCTCTGGGGCTGCAAGATCCTTTCCACTTCCCCACTGGCTCAGGAGATATTCCCATCCTGTCCATGGGCCAGGAGCCAGGGATGCACACATGCCACTGGAAGCACCCCAGCACCTCACCAGCTAGTTCCAATTTTGGGGATGATGCACCTCCCCGAGCAGACTCACCATCCTCATCTGTCTGGAATATCACCTCCTTGCCCTCCTTGCGCCCCTCGGGGTTGGAGAGGATGAGCTTGACGTGGATGTTCTTGTAGGGCAGCAGGTTTTTGATGGTGTAGCGGTTGGCGTTCCGCTCCATCTTCACACACTCCTGGAAGGTCTGGTTGTGGCCGCTGCCCACGAAGTAGCGGTAGCACAGGGACACGGTGTACGTGTGGCAGCGGGTCAGGTTGTAGCCCAGCGGCTCCCACTGCAGCGTCAGCTGTCTGGACTGGATTTCAGAGAAAGCCAGGCCTTTGGGGGCTCGCATGGGCTCTGTGGGGGAAGAGACATGGGGAGGGGTGAGCAAGGAGGCAAATGTCTCATGGCCTTATGGGTCTTATCAGGATAAACCCTTTTACAGCACAGAGACAAAAGGGATGAGTGCAGAGAGCAACCCTGACTGCAAAACTGGGACCAGCCCTGGCATGATGGTATTTCCCTGCACACAGGGATGGGGACACCACTGGGGACATCTCTCAGCCACCAACCCTGCAGGGACTGCAGCCCCTGCAGGTTCATCCTTCCCTGTGGAGGTGAAGCAGGGTACCAACCCCACAAGCAGTCCCAAATACCCAGAGAAAGGTGCTCGCACCACAGGAGCCCTCATGTTGTCATCAAGCCCAAATCAGGCTCTTGAGACAAGAGGGACCAAGTGCCATCAGTGGGAGGGAGTTTAATCAGCTCTAATTGGAGTAAATGGAGAAGTTAACGAGGGGACGCTGCTGCCAACAGCACACACAGGCACACAGATGCCTTGGGCTAGCTCCTCTGCTCGGCACAGGAAGGGGGCTCGGGCTGCCAGGAGGGCTCTCCAGGGGTGGGACCCACCTGCGCACTTGGTGCGGCTGATGAGGGGCGGCCCCGGTTTGCCCGTGCCCCCCTCGCCGGGCCGGGTGAGCAGGACGCTGATCTCGTACTCCGTGTCAGGGTCCAGGTGCCAGAGCTTGTAGGTCTGCATGTTGACAGCGTGCACCTCCGACCAGGGCCCCGAGGTCATGCGGTACTCGATCTCCTTGCGCACGATGGGGCCGTCGCCGATGATGGAGTTGGTGTTGAGCTGGATGATGAGGTAGGTGGAGCCGGCCCGGAGCAGCTGGGGAGGAGCGATTGGGGTGGGGGGCTCTGGAAGAGAGTGCAGAAGGGGGAGGTGGAGCATGCCCAGAGCCAGGCCAGTGCTGGCACAACCACAGGTACCATGGTTTTATTTTAATGTTTACAGGCTGCAGTCGACATGTCTCCCGTGTCTCTTCCCACACCAACCCACCACACTCAGGCTGGAGAAAAGAACCTTTGGAATGACCTAACTGTGGCCTCCCAGTATCTGAAGGGGCTACAAAAGAGATGGAGCGGGACTTTTTACAAGAGCATGTAGTGACAGGACAAGGGGGAATAGCTTCACACTGACAGAGAGTAGGTTTAGATTAGATATTAGGAAAATATTCTCCCCTGTGAGGGTGGGGAGGCCCTGGCATAGGTTGCCCAGAGAAGCTGTGGCTGCCGCATTCCTGGAAGGGTCCAAGGCCAAGCTGGAGAGGGCTCTGAGCAACTTGGTCAAGTGGAAGGTGTCCCTGCCCATAGCAGGGAGTGGGACTGCAAGAGTTTTAAGGTCCCCTCCAACCCAAACCATTCTGGGATTCATGCTGCAGAGCACAGAACAAACTTGGATTCCCCACCCAGAGGACATGGGAGTTACCCAGGTGCAGGAAGGCACCATCCACTCTTCAAACTTCAGTCTGTGCCTGTGCCCTCCATCACTTTCAGAAGGCTTTAACAGCTGCAATAGGATTTCATCTGATCAAACCTTAATTATCTTTATAAGTCACACAGCCCAGCATGGTGCTGCACAGTTTCACTATAATTAATTAATTCCCACCTACTGCAATCAAAAATAAATGATCTAAGGCCACCAGGAATGGGAGGTTCTGGTTTTATGCCGCACAGTCCACATTCAGCAATTTGTCCTCAGTGAGAAACTGCAATCCCAGAGTCCCAGGCATCCCTGCTTCCCCTGCACACAGCGGAGCACCCACGGCCCGGGCAGCTCGCCCACCTTTGACGATGAGCTCGGCGAAGTTGGAGACGCCGGCGCCGCGGGCGGACTGGGTGACGCAGCGGTACAGGTCCTGCTCCGCCCTGGACACCGCCTCCAGCTGGAACGTGGCCAGGAAGCGCCGGTGGCTGATGTGCTTCACCGAGGCGGCGGGGACCACCTCGCCGCTCTGCCTCTGCCCAAGGGACACACACGGTGTCACCAGGGGCACCACGGCACCTCCAGAGCCACCAGGGGTGTCCCCAAATGATGTCAGCTGAACAGCAGGGCTATCAGCCCTCTCCTGCCACGTCTGGCAGGGTTTTCTCCCACAGGACAGCTGTGTGGGGCGGTTCCATCACCACCATTCCTCACCTGCATGAGGAAGCGCTCGGCCTCGGCAGCCTTGCCAGCGGCCACGCACTGGAAGGTGGCGTTTTGTCCTGCATTCACCTCCACGTCACCAAGGCGGGAGAAATGAGGTGCTTTCGCTGCCGAGGGACAAAGCGAGAGGTGAGGAAGGACCTGAGCTCTGAGCAGACCCACGGCAGGACTACTGCAAAAATCCCTCTGCACCCATAAACCCAGCCAGGATGTCAGAGCTGAGCCGAGCTCTGAACAGGCCCAGTGCCACCCTCCCAGCCTGGCCTCTAGTGAGGCACGTGCTCCCGTCCCCCCAGAGTCCCAGGGAGGGATGAGCCTTTCTCTCCAGCACACAATAGTGTGGTGCAGGGTATGGAACTTATAGAGGGGGCAGCCTGCAAGAAATAGGGGGTGACCCCAAGAGCCAGTGTGTTGGGACTGTCTGGGATTTGGGTCTCCACCAGCCCAGGTGACCTCTCTTGATGAGGACACTCAGGCCTTGCATTCAGTCTGTGCTTTTCCAAGATTTCATAGAAAACTAAAGCAGTGTTGGAGCTGGTGGGGATGGGGATGGAGAAGCAAAAGAGGAGCCTCAGAGGTGCCCAGGAGATGGAGCTCCACCAGCCCAGGTAACATCAGGACACCCAGGTGCCACCAGGCTGAACCCAGGCATGAGGCCCTCTGCTCTACACTGGACCATCCCAACACAAGCCCTGCTG
Organism: Cisticola juncidis; assembly: GCA_013400215.1. NCBI lineage: Eukaryota > Metazoa > Chordata > Aves > Passeriformes > Cisticolidae > Cisticola > Cisticola juncidis. The sequence continues at coordinate 57,363 of VXBR01000299.1, read as the reverse complement.
CCCAGCCCAGCAGCATCCCCTCCTCATGTCCCGTCCCACGGCACTCACAGCACGGATAATTCAGGAGCAAAATGTCATCCAGGCCCAGGTACCCCCTGCGCTCGCTGGAAACCACGGCCTCGAAGAGCACCTGCGGCACAAACAGGGGTCACCCATGCCCGGGGGCCAGGCGGGGCCAGGGGGAGCTGCAGGGCCTCACCTGGTACTCGCTGGGCCAGAAGAGGCTGACGGCCAGCTCGGCCTGGTGCCACTGGCGGCCGTGCGAGCCGGACGCGTTCCAGACGGCGCTGCCCACCAGGCCCCCCGTGACGCGCACGTAGGCGCTGAGCGTGCCGGGGCTGTGGCCGTCCCGGCTGAACATGAAGTAGCTGAACTGGAGGCAGTGGGTGTCATTCTCGCTCAGTGCCTGGAGGAGCAGGTGAGCTTTCTGGCCCGGGGTGTGCTGAGAGGAGTTCACCATCAGGTAGGAGCCTGTGGCAGTGGGGGGAGAAGGGGGAGAGAATGGAGTGAAAATGGTGAAGGGTCTGGAGGGGCCAGAGGGGTCTGGAGGGGTCTATGGGGGGTGGCTGAGGGGTCCTGGTATGTTCAGCTGGAGCAGAGCACACTGAGGGCAGAGCTCAGGGATCTGCAGCTCCTCCCGAGGGGCAGCTCCCATCCCTGCCCTGGGACAGGGACAGCACCCAGGGCACGGCTGGAGCTGGGCCAGGGCAGGCTCAGGCTGCAGAGCAGGAAAGGTTCTTCCCCCAGAGGTGCTGGCACTGCCCAGGCTCCCCAGGGAATGGGCACGGCCCCGAGGCTGCCACAGCTCCAGGAGCCTTTGGACAGCACTGCAGGGATGCTCAGGGGGGATTGTTGGGGGGTCTGGGCAGGGACAGGGGCTGGACTGGATGATCCTAGTGGGTCCCTCCCAATTAAGGAGATTCTATGATTCTAATCCCCCTGTTCCACCTCTCCTGAGCTTTGCCAGCAGGGATAGAGAAGGTGGAGATGTGGGACCACAAAGATGCCCATGTCCCCCAGGGCAGAGGCCCATGACAGCTTGTGAGGATGTGCAGGACAGGAGGGACCTGGGATGGAGTCTGGGGCAGATTCCTTTTGGGCAGCAGCAGGACACTGGTGGGACCTGGCTGCTGGATGAGAAGGGGAGGATCTGAGCCGCTGTCTCCCCAGGGCAGTGGGGTCAGAAAAGGCTCTGATGTCTCCCTCCTTTAACTCTCCAAGCTTTGGCTGCATCAATCCCCTCCCCAGCCGGGCTCCAGCTGTTTAACACTCCATTCCAGCTCCTCGTATCATTTACCACGCAGTTGTCACCACGTTTAAACTGTGCTCAGCAGGTACTCGCAGGGGGAAAACCTCGTTGGCTTAACGAGCAGCAACAGCATTCCAGCTCTGGGGGATGCCTGGGATGTCATTCCCAGACCTGCCTCATCACCAGCAGCTGTTGGGATCCCACCTCCCACCTCCCACCACCACCAGCAGCAAAACCAAGAGCTCAGCACAGCCTTGAAGCCGTACTTATAGGGCAGGCAGGATGACAATCCCCCAGGGGATCCCACAAGCAGCATCATTCCCTGTCCTGCATGTTCCAGCCCAGGCAGTCTGGAGGCAGGAGGGGGATACAGGAGTCCCAGCCCTTCATGGCAGCTCCCAGAGCTGTCCCTCACAGCCGTGGGGTGGGCACACAGGGTGGATGGGATACAGGATGGATGGGAAGCTGCCCCACCAAATCCTCCCCCTCACCAAAGGCAAGGGGATTATTAATCTCCATTTTAATACCAGCAGAAGCTGTAAGTAACAAAGCTGGGCCGTTTATTCAAGCCTACCATTGTTTTCCTGACAGTCAGTGCTTTGTTATTAATTAATTCTAAACTCAGGTGCTTTCCTCCCATCAACTCCCACTGAGCAGCTCCAAGAAAAGCCTAAGAAAGGTGAAGGGGAGTTGTAGGGGGCACCCATCCATCCCCCTACAACACTTGGGATCACAGGGGGCACCCATCCACTGCCCCAGAGTTTGAGACCTGCACCTGCAGGGACCCCAAAACACTCTGGGGGTCACAGCACCAGCTGGGGTGACACAGTGCCAGTACCACACGCACATCCCAGTGCATCCTTCAGGGACGGGAGCTGGAGCAAGGGAAAGAAATCCCTAAAAGGGAAATTTTCCCCACACCACTGACCCGTGTGGCTGCCTGGCCCTGCCAGCCCCCTGGGGTGGCTACTCAGGGTGAACTAAAACGATGACAATTTATTTCCTCGGAGTCCAGCACAGCTCATTTCACCCACTGAGGGGAAGCCACTAGGTCCATGCTCCTCTTTTTTCTCCTCTCGTTTCCCCCAGCAAAATTACTTCTGCTCTAATGAGATCAGTCCCATTTGGTCCAGGCAACAGCAGAGTGGAGAGAGACCATTGACCCACCCCATGCCAGGGGACATCTCCCAAAAGCCACCTCATTAATGAATGGGCTCTCGTTAACAAATAAAGGCCCTTCCTTTACAAACAAAAAGCCACAGGACCAAAATAAAGAGGCCAAGACTAAAATTAAACCTTTGATGAGTTATTTTAAAAGACAGAGAATGCCCATAAGGTACCTGGGAGCAGGGATGCACCTGAGCATCCCTCATGGGGCAGGGCTTCCCACACACACTATTTTCCCCTCATAATTTTCTTCCTGGTTTTGCAGCATTAGAAAAAGCAGGTTCCAACCCCTCACTTTTGTGTTATTTTTATCTTCCTCTGCTGTAAATATCTGGCATTAGCCTGAAGCCCAAGGTGTGGGTTGGGTTTCTTTTATAAATATAAGAGAAGCAGAGGTACTTCAGACTGCCAGAGGGCAGGGTCCGATGGGATACTGGGAAGGGATCGTTCCTGGGAAGGGCGAGGAGGGTCTGGCACAGGGTGCCCAGAGAAGCTGTGGCTGCCTCATCCCTGGAAGTGCCCAAGGCCAGCTGAAGCCCTGCTTGCCCACAGGGAAGGGGCAGCTCTTTCAGTCGTGCTGCCCATCCCAAGGGTCCTGCCTGCCACTGCATCCCTCCAGGGAAAACCCAAACAGCCCTGCAAGAAGAGGAGGGAAGAACCCACACCCCCTGCTTCCCTGTCTCCACGAACTTTTCCTCCTACAGAATCGCCGAGAGGTAAAAATAAAGAAAGAAAACTTTCCAACAGCTCTTAGAAGCAGGGAAGGCAGGCAGGGTGACAGGGAGAGGGCAGCACTGCCAGACAGGAGGTGTCAGGGGACCAGGTGTGAGCACTGCAGCATCTGTCTCCAGGAAATCCCACTGGAAGACAAAACTGATTGTGCCAGATCTTTCTCCCTGTCACAGCCGGCATGGGAATGAGGGGACCACTCCCCACTTCTGTGCCAAGCATCTCCCAAAGCAGCCCCAGCACCAAGGGCTGATCCACCACCACCACAGAGCCCTTGGACACACTGCAGCAACTCCCATGGTGCAAACAATCAGGTGTCCAAGGGTTTTATGGATGTGCAGTAGGAGCTGATGGGGAAGTGGAGCTGGGGCTGAGAGCTGAAGGAGCAACTCCTTGGATGGGATGGGGAGACATCAGAGCTCTTCAGGGTGGGGACAAGAGCTCAGTCCCCCTCAGCACAGGGACAGGGTTGTGCAGGGACACAGCAGCTCCGGGCACCGAGAGGCTCCGATGCACAGGGGCTTTCCTAATGTCAGTGAATTTGGAAAGAAAATCTAGGAAAAAGCACATTTGAGGAAAAAACCCACCCACAAATATGTTGTTTTAATATTTTGAGTGAAGGACCTTAGAGCCCCTTTCAGTTACAAAAGAGGCTCCAGGAAAGCTGGAGAGGAACTTGGGACAAGGCCTGGAGGGACAGGACACAGGGAATGGCTTCCACTGCCAGAGGGCAGGGCTGGATGGGAGATGGGGAATTACTCCCTGGGAGGGTGGGGAGGCCCTGGTGAAGTATGCCCAGAGCAGCTGTGGCTGCCTCTGGATCCCTGGGAGTGTCCCAGGCCAGGCTGGATGGGGCTTGGAGCAGCCTGGGACAGTGGAAGGTGTCCCTGCCATGGTAGGGAATGAAACTGGATGAGTTTTAAGGTCTCTTCCAACCCAAGCCTCTGTGGGATTGCAGACTCACACCTGCCTTACCCTGCAGCTGCTCCTTTAAAGAAGGAACAATAGAGACAAAAAAAAAAATAATAATAATCACAATTGCAATGTGAAAGAGACCCATCCATCATCTTTAGGTGAAAGAGAGACAAGTCAAGAGAAGGGATGTTTGGTCCAAACCAAATGAGAGCAAGAGGAGAGTGGGATGGAAAGGTAGCAGCAGGTGGCCAGCAGCCAGCACCCGCTCCAATAAATCCTACACTCCTTGAAACTGGCTGATCTCCAATAAAAACTCATTTTAATCTGAGACCACAAGACTCCTTTGCAAAGTGCTCCCTGGAGAGGCCCTGGCGCTGTGAAATCCCTTTGATCCCCTGAGCTGCTGCAAGGACCAAGGGGGCGACGGGGCTGCAGGAGCATCAGGCACAGCTCCCCACCCAAATTGGGGTAAAACCACCCAAAATCGAAGTCCTTGCACACCCCTGGTGTCCCAAGACCATGAGCAGACAGCATCAATGTGGGCTTAGGGGAGCTCCAGGGAGAAGCATCCTCTTCCCAGGGTGACGCTGCAACGTTCACACCACCCAACCTGAGATGCCACACTCACTTCCCCATCAATCCTGGAGTTTACTCCTTAAATTCTTTGTGCTCCTCTAAGCCCCCATCTCGTGCTGACCCACAATGTTTTCCTCAAGCAGGGAGAGAAGCCCCATTCCACCTCCAGCCCCCTGCAAGCACTCAAGCTTCAAACTCAGGCAGTTCACTGCAGATTTTAAATTACAGCTGAATATTGAGCAGAAAACTCAATTAATTACAATTTCAGGTTTCAGACTCTCCATCACGAGCCACCTCAACCCTCAGCTCTGCTTTCCCCAGGAAACCACCCTGGACACACACCAATTAGGATAGCTCAGTTTAAAGATTTTTCCAAATACTTGGAAAAATCATTAAGGGAGGAGCAGGGATCTGTCAGCAGATCCCTGAGGGTTGTTTGCCCTCACCCAGCACACAGGACACGCCAGGATGGAAGGAAAAAGTGATGGGGAAAGGTAACGGCAGAGGAGAGTTAGTGGAGGGGAAAAGCCAAATTAAGCCCTGGCATGAACAAGGCACAAGACAAACAGCTGGAGGCAGGTTAATGGAACAGTAAAGAGTTTCCTATAAAGCAGGTAATATTTTAATGGACAGAAAAGGTTATTTTTACTGATGAGCTCTAAACCAGCCCTCCTGTCTTTCTGCCCATCCTCAGAACAGGACGTGGCCTGCAGGATCAGGCAGGAGTAACAGTCCCAAAAACAAGGAGCATCCCAAGCCCAGTAAACCTCACTGATTAAATGGGTTCAGGGACAACTCATGGGGGTCACAGCAGGACAGACCTCAGAACAGGGAGTGAGCAAAGCCCCCAGATGCAGCCAGGTATGGTGCCCACACCATCCTCATGGAGAGGGGAGCTCCTCACGGCTGCCTGGTGGACTCTGCTCCTCTAGCCTGGCCACCAGAGAGGACATGGACCCAGAAAATAACAAAAAACGGTTTAAAACCAATGAGGTCTTTTTAAAAGTCCATTTTCATTTTCTTCCTTACCACTTCCAAGACTTTGGAGATGCCTCCAACTCACAAGCCCTTCCCCACACTTGAAAAACAATGAAAAAAAATGGGGCTTTTTTCCCCACTTGCCACGTAACCAGGGAGAAGCTAAGCCTAAAACACTGCAGGAATTAAACCAGGAGGAGCCACACAGTCCAGCCCTGGGGTACACAGGCAGGGTGGGGACAGAGGCTCGCAGGGACAGCCCAGGACTCACCGTGAGGCAGGTCAGGAGGCAGGTGAGGCACCAGGTAACTGCGCAGGAGCTCCCAGTCGAAGTCATCGTCCTCGCCCTGGCTGTACTCGCACTGGTTGGGGTCACTGTCCTCCTCGAAGGTGCAGCCAGCTGTGGGGACAAACCCATCAGCCCCTGAGACCCCAGAGCAGCTGCTCCCTCCCCAGAGCCCACCAGGACAGTGTGGTACCCCTGGAATGCTGGGGGGCTCCAGGCATTCCCCAGGGCACCGTGAGCAGGGGTCTGATCCTGGGTGCTCCTGTGCAGCTCCACCAGTGACACGAGCTGGCAGGTCTCAGCAACAGGAGCAGGATGCAGCTCCCAGCTTTGCTTTTCAAGGGTCAGTAACACAAGAGGTTTCCCCTAAGAAACAGCACTTGGCTGTGGTGGACACATAAAATTCCTGCTTTGATCCCAACCCTCCACCTGCGGATTGGGCTCTTGGGGGTCTGTCCCTGGCCTGATGAGTGTGGCAGTTCTGAGCCAGCACCTCCAACCCCCCTGAACACAGCCCTGAGCCCCCCTCTTGGCACTGCTGAGTCCTTGTGGCAGTTATATTTTATTACAGATTTATCTCCTGGGGGTTTGAGGGTGTTTACACAGCATCCTCCTGCTCCACAGCATGCTTGGCTGAGCATGGAGAAGGGCAGCAAATGCCAAAAGGCCACTTGTTCCCACAGGAGGTGACACAGAGAGAGCCCCCTCCCACCATCCTACATTCCAGTCCTCCCCATTTTCCAGCTCCCCATCACCCCACATCCATCCAGCCCTGGAGCTCAGGTCGGCTTTGCCGTGGGGCCTCTGGGGGCTGCTTGGTTCACACTGCCCCATTGTCCCATTAAACCCACGATTACAGGGACCGGGGCACGGCGCTAATTAACGGGGCCTGGGCTGACGAGGGGCCCCAGGAAGCCCTGAGCAAGCGGAATGAACAAAGGCAAATATCCCCTAATGGGCTGGCAGGAAAACAGAGCTGGGCCAAGGGATTATTTCCACTGTTTTCTTCCTATTTTATCCCAAATTACATCAGTAATTCCCCCTGCCACCCAGGGATTTGGCAGTTAATGGCCTCGCTGCCGGCACGGGTTGTGATTCCCTGTGCTCAGGGATGCTTGGATGCAACACTTAGTCAAACATGAGTCCAAACACTGGGAAAAAAGCCCATAAGATGCCCAGGAAATTTCAATTCCCAACTCTTTCATATACAAGAAGACATTTGTGCCTTTTCTCGCCCCTTTGCACTCATTTTTTAAAGCACAAGGGCACATTACAGCTCCATCGCCAACTGTTTTTTCCTCTCCAAGCCATAAGAAACTTCTTTTTAAAAACTGAAAGCAAGTTCTCTCCTATTCATATGTCTGGAGGCACTGAGACATCACAGCTTTCTTAAAGCCCTTCCCGAAATGGAGCGTCTGCCCAGCCCACGTGCGGATGCGCCCCCGCAGCGCAGCCCCTGGTCCTCAGCTCTCACCACGAGACGTGTCGGATTTTAGAGTCTGGAACTTGGCTGCACTTTCCAATGGGAGGAAAAGCACAAATCTGTCAAAGTTTTCCAGGAAGGAAGGAAAATAAAGTAAATTTCAAAATAAAACAGTGTCAGAGAATAAGTGCCAAGTGATTTAAAAGAAAAAAAAAAAAGCCCAAGTGTTTCTTTCCAAGATCTGCTGAGCGGGATATTCTGGGAGGCAGAAATTTGTTCTTGGGGGATTATTTTTTGGCCTGAGAAACCAGAGCAGAGACAAACAATGTTTCAGGCTGGCAGAGCCCCATTTCCCAGGGAAAAGTGATTTCTTCACCCCCAATAGACTATTCCCAGCCAGTGAAAACATCATGAGATATGTATCCTCCTCTTCCTCCTGGACTGCAGCCCCCCACCAAAATCCCACTGCCACTCCCAGCACAGCCACTGCCGTCAACCCAAGGCTCCATCACCCCACAACTGCATCCTCAGCCACCCACGAGACGCTGCCTGGGCTTCAGAAGTTTAAAATGCAATTACAGAGCAGATATTGTGCTGGCCCAGCTGATCCATCTCCCTCCTCGGACAGGTTTATTGCCATGGCTTTTCCCAGCCTTCCCTCCCACCCAAGGCACAAAACGAAGGCAGTTCCACTGGCCACTCCATTTCCCTGACTAATTTGTCCATGATTTGTACACACAGGGAAAAAAGCCAAAGGGTTTCACAGAGCCTTGGTTTTCCGTGAGTTATGGGATACTTTTGGCACCATCACTCCCCAGCCAAGGACAGGCCTGGGAGAAGCTCTACCTCCAGTGTGTTCTCCCTCCTCATCACAAGATTAAGGGCATAAAATCAAGACCTGAGCAATTAAATGCCAACAGCCCAACTCCACAGGGGGTGGCTGGAGGTGCTCCAGCAGCTGTGGAAAGTCAGAGAGGGGAAACCCAGAGCAACCCACAAGAAATGTTTCATCACAACATTTGCAAGGAGGGCAGGGAGGCTGCAACCCAAAATATCTGCCTGCAGCAGTGGGAGGGTTATTCCATCCCAAGGGCAGCTGGACAGGGACTGTGGGAGTTGGGTGAGACTGTTCTGGGTGTGGGTACACCCTGAAAATGAAGCAAGGAGCCCCCGGTTCCCTGGGCTGGCTCTGGACCAGGGCGACAGCAGCTCCGGGCATGGAGGTGAAGGCAGCAAGCTCAGGAGGCGAAATCCCAACGTGACAGCAGCTAAAAATACTGCAGGGAGCTGGGGGTCTGCCCCCGGGGGTGGGATGTGTCTGAGACACTGCCTGAACACCCCAAAGCTGCCTGCAGCACCCCGAACACAGAGCCTGCCCCACGCACGAGAGGCAGCCTGTGCCAGGGATGAGATGTGCCCCGTTAAGCACCCACACAAAAATCCTGTAGCATCACAGCATTCCTGGGCAGAGGGGAGAGAGGGATGAGTACCAACATGGGGGTTTTACACCAGAGGGACCAGATTTTTTTTTTAAATAAATAAAAAAGAAGTGGTTTGAGAGATTTGCTAAGGAGATGGGGACCAGTGCTGCCCAGCCTCCTCCAGGTACGGCTGCCACCTCCATGGATCCACTATGTGCCCAGACAGAAGGGAGCAGAGAGATAGGCACCAATGTAGAGTTTAAACACCAGGGGAAGCAGAATTGTTTCAAAGAAAGGAAAAAAAGCTAGCTTGAGGGGTTTGTCAGAGAGTCTGTTAGGAGGCTTACTATCCCCCCGGGTACCACGGCAGCACCAGGGCATGCTGAGAGAGCAGGCACCAACATGAGGGTTAAACACCAGACGGACTAGATTTTCTTAAAAAGAAAGAAAAGTAGGTGGCTTGATGGATTCACCACGGAGAAGAGCACCACTGCCACCCAGCATCTCCCTCTACAGGGATGGAGAGGAGGAAATCTGGGGAGAGACTAGTAATTCACAAAGAAGAGGGAGGAAAAGAAAGACCAAACAGCCAAGTACAAAGGACAGCATCTAATTAATTCTCCATGGCCACTGAGGAACGTGGCCGCCTGCCCACAGCCCACCCCGCACTCTTTCATCCACAGAGTCTACACTGCTCTCGCTTCAAAGTTAATTACACACTTAAACCTTTCCTGTTTAACCTCCTGCACCATGGGACATGATCCATGGCTTCCCTTGCCTTTTACTGAGCAGCCTTGAGAAGGCTCCTGTGCCAAAGGGCACCCCAGCACCATCCGGAACTGGGATCACAGCCCAGCATCATCTGGGACTGGGATCACACCCCGGCATCATCCGGGATTGGGATCACACCCCAGCACCATCCGGGATTGGGATCACAGCCTGGCACCATCCGGGATTGGGATCACACCCCGGCACCATCCGGGACTGGGATCACAGCCCGGCACCATCCGGAACTGGGATCACACCCCGGCACCATCCGGGATTGGGATCACAGCCCGGCATCATCCGGGATTGGGATCACACCCCAGCACCATCCGGGACTGGGATCACAGCCCAGCATCATCTGGGACTGGGATCACAGCCCAGCATCATCTGGGACTGGGATCACAGCCCGGCACCACCCGGGATTGGGATCACACCCCGGCACCATCCGGGACTGGGATCACAGCCCGGCACCATCCGGGATTGGGATCACAGCCCGGCACCATCCGGGATTGGGATCACAGCCCGGCACCATCCGGGATTTGGGATCACAGCCCGGCATCATCCGGGACTGGGATCACAGCCTGGCACCATCTGGGATTGGGATCGGCACCATCCAGGATTGGGATCACAGCCTGGCACCATCCAGGATTGGGATCACAGCCCAGCACCCTCCGGGATGGCAGGATTGTGCTCTCCCCCACCCCACACCCTCTGGGGCATCCTCTGATGGGAACAACACACCAATAATGTCCCAGAATGGGAAGAGGCTTTATGAAAAGTGGGTTCATACCAAAACTTTACAAAGTGCTGCTTCCCCAGAGCTAAAAAATATGGTGCAGCCACCCAGGATACCCATCCTGATGGGAAAAAATCCCATTTTGCTCCCACTCTGGCTTAGACAGGACTGGATCATCTCCATGGTCATCTCTGGGGTGCAGCATCTTAAGACTACAAGCCACAGCACCCCAAGGCACAGGCAGCAGCCAGGGGAGATTACACTGGTCATCTTTCAGAGTAAGATAGTTTTTTTACTCATGGCCTTTTCCAACAGCTCCAGTCCTTCACCCAAAGTAATTCTGAGTAGGAAATGAGGAGGATTCAGGTATCCACAGGACACATGCCACACTGCCCTGGCAGCCAAGTGCAAACACCCTGCAGAGTGAAACCATCATCTGACCACACCGAGATGTGGCAGGGGGTGAACAGAGCTCTCCTGTCATCAAGTCTGGAGTTTTCACTGCCTCCCAGGAGAAGGGATGGAGCCAGAGGCTTGGCAGTTGCACACCCCCAAACTATCACACCCAAAACCTCTCCTCTTAAACACACATGAGGAAGATGCTCTTTGTCTGCACCAAAGGATGAAGCTCTTTACACAGGATAAATAGTAAATGAGCTGCTGCAAATGAGGAAACTGAGGCACAGAGGGGGTGTGGTGAAGTCCCAGAACACAGGCAGCCCGGGATCACCCCAAGGATGGCAGAAAACCCAGGGAGCTGGGTTTGCTGGGATACAGAAGCACAGCTCCAGCAGATCCCAGCAAGGTGCCATCCCTCCCCAGCACCCCCGGAGCAGAGCCAGCCTTGCACCTCTCAGATCCCAGCTGCTATTTAAAGGTGCTTTCCTTGCACACTCCCACGGGAACGTGCCCCAGGAAGGAAACGCTGGGAGCTGCTTCCCTCCGGCTGCCAGCAGACACGGGCAACAGGAGCACGTTCTGCAACTCATCTAAAATGAGATCACTTCTCAGGCAGTGAGAGCCTGTACACAGCACCCCACAGGCTCCTGGGCGAGGTTAAGGGATCTGGGATCATTTCCATCCGCAGGGGGCTCAGATGCCCAGCAGTGGGTTGTTACTGGGGCAGGGGCTGTTTGGCACTGAGGAATCCAGCTCAGTGGGAAAATCCAGACTGGGAGAGGGTCCTGTGTGTCAGCACCCCAACATCTCACACTGCCAGGGACCCCCCTCAGGCCAGGTACAACAGCAGCTCCACAGCCAAGCCCAAACACCCCAGGATTTCACAGGGAGAACCTCTTCCAGCCCAAAGCAGAGCTGAATCCCTCTGCAGCTGCACTTGGCACAAACACAGGGCCTGGGGCACAGGCACAACACCAGAAGAGTTTCTGTGCATCACACTCTGGAGATGTGGACAAACTCCCTCCCTGCTCCTCTGCTCCCCACTTCTACCAAAGAGAAACTTTTAAGAGAAACATCATCGATTTCTCAGCCCCAGTAAAAGCTGATTGGAAGAATATGGAAAGCAGCATCATTAGAATTCTCACCAGTAGTTTGTTTTGGTTCCCCAAATCATTTTAAATATTGTATTTAATAGAAAAATAATTTGCTCAGCTGTAAGAAACATCAATTTTCAACTTGAAGCCTTGCATATTAGCCAGAGAAGCTAATGTGTAAACATTAGCAGCTCCAGGAACGTGTGGGGTTTGGCCAATTCAATTCCAGGGAGAGAGCAGCCAGATATTAAGAAGGAGGATTTGCATAATAAGTCACTTATGCCTGATAACCTCAGTGTTTGGAACACGCAGGACTAGAGAACAATATCCATCTGCCAGCAACTACAGAAGACATAAATCTCCTTCCCCCCCTCCACTTTTTTTTTTTACAGTTAAAGACTTTTAGGACTTTTACCTGAAGGTCCCCAAGGAGTTGTCAAACCTCCTGCAGCAAGTACCTGGTCCCAGCAGCCTCCAAGGAACCCCAGGGATGGAAGAGAATTGGCAAATCTGGATTCATTACAGACATTTTGAAGCAAATACAACTGGGAAAATACAACTCCAAAGACTTTGCAACACTGCAGGGACGGTTTGTGCTTGGGCAAGGACCAAGTGTGCCATACATCACTGTGTGGTGAAAATGCATTTAAAACCAAAGGGGAAATAATTAATCTTGCCAGAATTCTTCCTTGAGGCAAATCCAGCTGCCAACTGCAGTGCCAGACGCTCTCAGCTCCAGGGGGATCAGCGCTCCTGGCGCTGCATCACCCTGCAGATGGCACCAGTGTCGCTGTCGCCGCTCTGAAATGACCACACGGACACTTGGAACTCTGCAGAAATCTGAGCAGGGGCCAAAAGGCCCTGATTTGTTTCTTTCATTCCATTATTTACTTGTAGAAAGGTGACCGTGGATTGGAGGGTGGAATTCCCACCTCTCAACCACATTGGTCAAACAGACTGTCAACAAACACTCTCCTCTCATCAAGGAGAATGCAAAACAATGACAGTGTTCACAAAAAACAATCTCGTTTGCATGAACAGAGCATGAGAAGTGAAAACTTCTACTTTAATATGAACACTCAGAAAACTGGGAAAACTCCTGGTGACACACCAGGAATGTCTCCCTGGAGCGCACCCTGTGGCTGCTCTGGAGATGCTGAGAGGCACAAACCAGGAGGTTTTAGCTCCATGCCCAGAGGGGATGTGGGGATTTACCATCCCACCCAAGGGCTGTTCATGCCCAGCACCCAGATCCACCCAGTGCTGTTCCCAAGGAAGGACCAGCATCACTCCACAACTCAAACCCTGCTCAAGAGAGGTCCTGTAGCACAAAGACACCCTCGAGCTGACAGCCAGGGAGCCACTACCCTGCAGCACAAGTGCTTTAATAATGAACCATCACTTAATTAACATTGTCAGTGCTGCCTCTTGGACTCCGTGGGAAGGAAAACAAGGCAGGAAACCTTTGGAAGCTGCTGGCAGCCTCTGTCCTGCCATTATCGATCGCTCCCTGTGCAATTACAGCTCACGGGCTGCGGAGCTGTGCAACACCTCAGGGGAAAAAACGGGAACAAATTAAAGGGAACTGGGAAAGGCAGCAGGAACCTCTCCCCCGGGTTCCTTTGTTACTATCCAGTCCCCCAGGTCCCTGCTGAGGGCCCCACATGCCCAGGGACCCAGAGAAACAAGGAGCATGAGGCCCAAGGGGCACATGCTGCTTTCAGGGGATGCCTGAGGACACGGCTCCCTTGGCATGAATTCAGGCAGGAAAAGCAGCTGACCCAGGACACAGCAGCAGCACCACCGAAGCTCTGGGGGACTCCAACATCAGCTGCAGAAATCATGGGAGAGACCAAGTCTTCCAAACCAACCCCATTCTGCAGGGGATTAAAAGTGGGGAAGCCTCAGTCTCCCCTCCCACAGCAGGTCCCACATCTCACAGTGATGATGTGGGAGTGCGGTACTGAGGGGCTCATCCTCCCAGGATGGAGCATGTGCCAGCACTGGGGGGGCCTTGGGAGGCAGCTCTGAGGGTCCTTTATGGCCCTTCAGGAAAGGGAATGGAGCAGGAGAGCCCTCAGCCCCCGTCTGGCCATTACCACCGTGCCCAGCATCCCTGCCAGCCCAGGTGGGATAAAAGGGGAGAAGAGGAATAAGGCTCAGTGTCATGCAAAATCCAGGTCACCATCCTCCTCCTCCTCCTCCTTCCAGGCCACCAGCAGAGCCAGAGCAGCAGTGTGGGTGTGGGCTGGCTGACACGGGGCTGGAAGGTGACAGCGTGTGACATGGGCACAGCCACCACCAGTGCCAGGGCTCAGCTGAACCTCGGCTGTGGAATGGGAAGATAAAGGCAGGAGCCCTCACAGGAGGGATTACAAGAAACCCTGCGACCAGCAGGTCTGTCACAGCTCTGGAGAACATGCTGGACCATGCCAGGCACCATTCAGCCAGGAAAGGGTAAGGAAATGGCAAATCAAGGCCAGAAAAAACAGCTTTGTTTTTACCAGTCCATGAATTTGGCTCAGCCACCCCAGTCAGCACTGGCTGGGCATCCATCCATCCTGACCTGCAGCACTCTCAACACATTCCAGCAAAAACTCTGGGACAACATTAAGTGTGCAGAAATCACTGGGGTGTCCCTGCAGTGCCAGAAGTGCACACAAGACCCTGCAACCCCATGAAATCCCAATGCCCAGCACCTCCCACCTCCTCCCTGCACACATCCTGCCCCAGACAGATGCCAGCTCCCATTCCTGACCAGCTGCAACCACCATTCCGTGGGAAGGAAGGCAGGAGACAGCCTCCTGCACAGAGAAATGTCATTCAGAGCCAGCAGCTCCCCAGACAGGAGCCTGGGTGAGAGACTAAATAAAAAGTTCAGCTGATATAAAGAGAAATAGCCCAACGTGGAGATGCACTGCTTTAGTTTAATATTGTTATAATCCGGGGAAAGCAGGCTGGTTGCTGGCTGCAGAAAATCAATGGGATATTATCACTCAGCAGACAGATGAAAATACAGTAAAAATAAGTAGAAATAATAACAGAAATAGGAGAGTCCTTGGGAAGAGCCCCAGAAGGGCAGAGGCTGAACCTGCAGCACAGGGAGAGTTCAGAGTCTGTCCTGGCGTTGAGGGGCTTCCAAAGTCACTCCCAAGCTGCTCCTTCCCCAAAAACACTGGAAAGCTCCAGCACCGCCCCCACAGGGTGCAGAGGCAGGTGCCCCATTGACACCAGAACCACAGAACCAGATGTGCCAGTGAGGACTTTGAGGTGCCAGGGAGTGCCCAGGATCACCCACCTGCACTAATTCAATTAACATTGAAGCACTTGGTAATTAAGGAAAGAGCATTTAAGCAGCTAATTACCCAAGGTGTCAGTGCAGGGGATGTGCTGGCAGGGGACGAGGACGTGGCACCCAAGGATGTGTGGGGCTGTGACAGGTCCTCATGCCCATGGGTGGGCTGCCAGCAGCAGGGAAGGACTTAGGAGGAGACACCATCCTTGGGTGGATCTTACTGACCAGCCTTGATAATTGTTGCTGTTGAACCCTCCACCATCACAGCTTTTTGGAGTAACCCAAGGCTCCAGGGTCACATAGCACAGGACAGAGAAGGAGCTGCACCCTGAGGAGCCCCACAGAGCACCCCCAAAACCACAGCAGCTCCACAGGCACCTCCAAATCCGTCCAGGCAAGGGAATGCAGTTTGCTGTAGTCCATCCCTCCACCTGCTCTTGCCTTCATAAGCAAGTGGCCACAGTGTTCCATCTCCTCTGGAGAAAAGCCATTCCCACATCTGTGAGGACACAGCAGGAAGATCCCTCGGCCAGTGCCCCAGAGTCAAGCCCCCCGCTCTGGGGGAGCAGCTGGGCCACAGCAAGTGATTCATCTCCTCTTCTGGACTGGCCACCACTCACCTCTGGTGAGCTCCTGCCCAGCAGCGGAGGGTCCGAGCGCTGGACCGGAGCCACAGGCGCTCCGCGGCTCGGCTGGCTGGGCTAATCAGGCTGAAGATCTCCAGCACAAAGCAGCACACAGGCTCAAACAACCAGGGGTCACCAGGGCCTGTCTCCTGAGCAGGGCCGTGGGGACAGTGACCTCATTAAGACTCATCAGGTCATCAGTGTCCCTGTCCCTCATCCTCAGAGCATCTCCTGCTGCCCCATCGCGGCCACAATCCTGATTAACTTAATGATGTCAGGAAAGGCTGGATCCACATGGGGACTCCAGGGAGCCAAAGCAGTTGTTGGTTAATTTAGGGCTCCCCAGCACTAGCACAGCCCCTGGAACAGGGAAGGATGAACCCTCTGGCAGTCCAGGAAGGCTGCAGGGAGCTGGGGGGGCTGTGCCAGCACAGCCACCCTGTCACGGGTGATTTGCCAGTATTTTTCAAGCCCAATTTTTAAAAAGGCATAAAAAAATGTGTATGACAAAAATATTCAGGAAGTTGCTCCAGCTGCAACATACTCCCACCCCCCAGCTGCAGTGCAACACTCTCCTCCCACTGCATCCCTGTCGGGGTGGGGGCTTTCCTAGCTCCCAGTCAGGGCCTGCCCTGGGTGGGCAGGGGGGTCCCCAGGCTACGGGGGCCATGGCAGGCACATCCCTGCCCTCGCTTTCAGCAACAGGGCTGCCCATAGCCCCCCACCCCCGAGCTGGGGCCACCATCCCTGCTGCAGGACACTGGGGTCAGCCAAGTGCCAAAGGGGCACCAAGCACCCTCCCTGACCCTCCTCCAGGTCCTCAACATCTGGAGCATTTTGGGAGGCAGGAAGGTCAGGAAATAACAAATTTATGGCCAAAGCCAGTAAAGAGGCTCCTTCCAGCTGTGAATCTGTCACACAGTCAAGGTCACACACCAGGAGCCCACTGAGCCCCAAACTGCAGGAGCGTTGCATTCCTGGCGTTCTCACTGCAGCCCAGGCTCCTCGCTGGAGCAAGCAGCATCCCGGGTGCCAGGCACCCTCAGGAACAGCCCCTGCACCCCCTGGAACTCCATGGCACAGGGGCTGTTCTGCTGTCCTGCAAGCAGAGCACCAGCACTCAGATTTGGGGTCTGGCAGAGGCATGCAGGGACAGGAGACAGGGACAGCCCCAGCCTGGCTTGCCACAGTCCATGCTTGGATTCACTCTCCAGGTGGGAGAAATTGGGGTGCACAGCATGGGCCCCTTAAACATACAGCAAACGTGTTACCCCCACCAGTGCCCAGGCAGGAGCTGCAGACTGGGCTCTGACACCCAGGCAGGACCTGCAGCAGCAGACAAGGAGTCAGGAATGAGCTGCAGCAAACAACCACCCAGCAAACAGGAACAACTCTTGATTTAAAAAAATACATAAAATAACAGCTGCAAAGGGCAGCTGACATGTGAGCACTCAGTGCTGGCAGCAGGGAGGGGAAAAGGGCTGCTCCAGAGGCAAAGGCTCCTCTGCCTTTGCCGTGTAGCAGCTGGAAGAGCTGGACTTTGGCTTTTGATCCAGGCAGAAGGTGCAGAACCTGCCACTCCCAGGGCCAGGAAAGCAACAGCTCAGGAACACACAGGAAAGTCCCTCTGGCACCTGCCAGCTCCGCAGCCACTCCCCAGAGACACCCTTCAGCTGGCAAAAAGGAGCAGATCCCGTGTCCCCAGGACCACTCCAGCCAGGCAGGGGCAGGCTGGCACCCCCCTCCCCACCCCATCACACACCCACATCCATCCCAGTCGGGGCAAAAGCAGCAGCAGCTCCTGCCAGGCCACCTGCAGCAGAAAGGAGAAGCTCCATATTCAGGACCTATTTATTTTGGGGCTGCCAACGAGGAGGCAATTAGCTCCAGATGAATAATTGTTGGGGATCCTCCTTGTCCAGAGGGGAAAGCCTCGGTTTGACCAAGTACAAGGAGGGGTCTCCAGGCTGGAATGGGAGAGCAGGATCCAAGGAAAGCTGCAAAGCATATCCCAAGTTGCCATGGGGGAGAAGAGGTTTGGGAATCTTGACATTTTATCACGCAGTAACTAAAGGTTCCCAGACACGTCTAATAAGACAGTTATAGTGCATATTAATAATAGATTATTAAATAGGTTATTTATGGAGGTTTAAGCAGGCACATGGCAAGGCCATGTTGATAAGGCTCTCCAGAGCCTGTGCCACCTCCCGGCTCCCAGGAATTCCAGGGATTTGCCTTCCTCTGCCTCCAGCCCCTCGTGCTTAACCCTCGCACGACCGCCCAAAGCAAAGCAGCAAATCCCTGCAGAGGGGGCTGCAGCCAGGAAAAGATTGTTATGGGGCATTTGGGGGTGCTCAGAGCTCCCAGCCCCTCTGCAGAGCAAGGATTGGGTGATGGAAGTGATGGAAAAGCTCCATCTCAAGTGCAGCCAAGGGAAAAACCAACATCAACAGGCTGCAAGGAGGTTGTCACAGGCAGGACAGGGGTTAAAGCCACCAACAAGCACCTGTCTTGGTCTTCCAGGGGGTGTTCCTCCTCCCCAGGGCCTAGGATTCATTCTGGGAAAGCTTCCAGGGAAGCTGGAATAGGGCTGGTTTTTCTTAGTTCAGATAACAAAAGGAAAAATGTGCATTGTGGGCCAGGAGGTGACTCACCAGCATCCCTGTTCCTGGGGCCAGGGCAGGTCCAGGCACCCAGAGGAAAAACATGAAACAGGAGTTTTGGAACAAGAAGAAAAGGGTAAAAATGAAACAAATGCAACTGCAAGTCTTGATGGGGGAGAAAGAAAAAACAGGCACTGCCAGACTGCACCACAGAGCTGCAGATACAGAGCCAGAGGGAGAAGTCCATCCAGGAGAATCAGCGTCACTCGGAGCCTCCCTAAATTCTGCTTCTCCCTCATGGATCGTGAAAATCCACCACATTCCAGTGTCCCTCTGCACACACTGGCGAGCGAAGGGCTCAGGAGCCAGAAATCTCTGCCCTGGGCACACCTGGGCATGTCAACAGGATTTTCCGGAGCATCCCAATGCAGGAGCCTCAAGGGTGTTTGCACTGTCTGGGCGCTCTGGGAAAGGGCACAGCATTTCCAGGGCATTAAAAACACACGGAGAAGCAAACAAGAAGAAGAGCTTCTTCCCTGGCATGGCAGAACAGGCAAGGGAAAAAAAAAAAAAAAAAAAAAAAAAAAAAAAAAAAACACTTAAACAAGCTGACAAGGAAAATGTAACGTTCTCGCACATTTTATGTGCTCAGTGAAGGCGGGGTGGGGAGAATAAAAATGCCTTGGCACGGGAGAGCCCATGGACAGCCAGGTGGAGAGAAACAAACACCGGGAAAAGCGCTAGAAGAGCAGCATCAGGCAGCTGAGCACACAAAACGCTGCCCCTGACTGCCAGCAGCAGCCGGGGACACCCCTGCTCCTGACCCCTTCCCCGAGCATCCCCCGCTGATCCCTCCCCTCCTCCCGAGCGCCGGGACCGTTAACGGGCGGGCCCTGCCCCGGCCCCGGCGTCTGCTCGGCCCTTCCCATTCACTCGAGCGAGACGGCACCGCCGCGGCGGGGTCAGCGCCACCCGCGCCACCTCCCGCCAGCGCTGCCCCAGGGACGCCGGGGGCCCTGTCCCCGCACCGACCCCAGCCCGTCACCACGGCCGGCAGCCTCCTCCTCCACCCCCAGCCACCCTGAGAGCCTCCGGAGACGGCACCAGCCCCAGCCCAGGGCTCCCTGGCAATCCCAACCTCCCAAATGGAAGCTGCAAACCCAAACATTTGATTTGCTTAATTGCTGCTAACGAAGTTGGAGCCGAGCGCAAACAGCTCCTGCACAATTCCGGCAGGAGTGCCACCATCACTAGGGCTGTGTGTCCCCCTCGCGTGTCCCCACCACCTGAAAAGAGCGCGGGGGCACGGGGAGCATGGTCTGCACCCCTGAGCAGCCCACTGCTGAATTCTTGGGGTGCAACACGGAGAAACAGAGGTGCACCTTACCATAGAATCATTTGGGTTGGGAAACATCACTGAGTCCAATCACGCCCCCAACACGTCCTCAATTGCCACATCCACCTTTCCTGGCAGGGAAGGCAAAAAGCGGAAGCGAATACCTGAGCCCGTACAACCTGCGAGCCAGGCGGCTCCACGGCCTCCCAGCAGGGAAAAGGCTCCGTGTCCTGCTCCCAAGAGCTCAGGGAGGGGAGATGGGGCTGGCAAAGGCCGCTGGTGCCAAGCACAGGTACCCGTGCCAGCCTGCTGACACCACAGCAGGCATCACTCAGCTCGGGGGTCAGCCAGTGCCTCCGTGACAAGCACAACCGGCCGGCAATGACACTCTGACACTGCGAAACCTTCATGAACTACAAAAAGTTTGAAGGCTGCAGGAAGGAGCAAAGAACACCCCGCGGTCGTGGGGAACTGTGACCAGTGCACCCCGCTTCCTCCCTGTGCCCTTCCCCACCTATTGAAGGACCACACTGTGCCCCTTCTTCGCAAAGGCACAGCTAAAAAAATCCCACCTCCTGACAATACCCACCGAGACAAGCAGCTGGTCCTCCCCAGCGGCCCAGAGCACTTGCAAATGGCTTAAATATTTTCTTCCCAGCCCTGCCCACTTTGCAGCCCCAGCGACTAGCCGGGCAACCTCTGCATAGCCGGCCAAGCCACAGCAGCAGGAGCCAACAGCAGATGCAGGTGAAAAGCTGCCTGCAGTGGAGCAGGGGCACTGGCACAGACCCCTCACCTCCAGCTGGATCGGTCCCTCCGGCTCCGCTGCGGAGCTGAGCCTGCTCTGCCTCTGCGATGGAAATGGAGCAAACACACTCCTGATTTACACCAGCAGCGCTCCCGACCCTGCCCTTCGCCACTGCCGTCCTGCAGGGACGGGAACGCACGGAGGGGAAAGGGTTTGCTCAGGAGGGGACCCTCCCCACAAAGCCCCCTCAGGCCCCAGCGCGTCCCCACCACTGCCCGATGCGCTGCGGCAGCTCAGGCCTGAGAGCCACCAGAGCATCACACACCAGGACTAGGGAGCAGCAAACCCCAAACCCCCGCTCTGAAACCGAAGGGGGGGGCAGAGCCCCCTTACTCCAGCGGAGCACTGAGCCACCCACCAGCTCCGTGCCTCAATTTGCCCATCGCTCCTTGCTCAGGGCAGCAGTTTCCCCAGCACACAACCTCCCCCCTAAAATACAAACCCCTTCCCTCTGCATCTCCCCCATCCCGCATGAGCCGGGGGAGCCTCGACGGCTTCACGTCCCGTCCCCA
>VXBR01000299.1:24748-34806 GCA_013400215.1 Cisticola juncidis | reverse complement strand
GCGCGCCTGGCTTTCCGGGTGTGCAGGGTTGTGGGGATAGTCCATGGTTTGGGGGAGGCCTTCCTGCAGAAGGATCCCCACGACCCCCCAGATGCAAGGGGGTGACCTCAGGGGTCCCAGCTGTAGGGTCCCCACCAAGCTGGAGTGGATCCTGCAGGGTTTCCAGCTACAGGACAGGTGCTGGAAGGAGGTTGGGACAGAGGGAGGTGATGGTGACCCACTCTGGGGGGGCACCCCCAGCCCCCCGAGTGGCCCCCATCACCCCTGGGCTGTGCCTGAGGCTGTGGGCAGAGACAAGACCCTATGAGCTGGACATTGGGGACAGAGCCTCCTGCTCATCCCGGGGTGTCCTTGGACCCTGAAACCCCCCTGGTCCTCCACCACCGGCTGGATGTCCTTGAGGGACAGGGACAGGATACTTTGCTCTGCAGGATGGTGACAGGGCTAGCTGGACGAGGCTGTATGGGAGTGGCAGTGGCACCTGAGATCCTGGTGACACCAAGCAAAGCCACCGTTCCCCCAGGTGGGAAGAAGGAGGTGCAGGATCTAACTCAGAGTGAGCAGAAGGGAGAAAAACGCAGGAGGATGTAAAGAGGAAAATCTCTGTGCCTTTCCCAGCCGGGTGCACAGGATCAGGCACAGAGTGCTGGCAGCCCCAGTGCCCCTGCCGGCAGTGCCAGCGGGGATGAAAGGCCCCTTGTTCACTGACATCCTCTCCAGCCCTATTTCTGGAGGAAAATGTTTTCCCAAAGGTTTCGGGTGAGGAGGAGGGGAACTTTGCATCAGCTTTCCAGCGTGATCCGTGCATGGATCACCTAGCCCCGGCTGTGACTCCAGGGTGGGAAACCGCCTGGGCACAGGGAAACTTGGAAAGCAGAGGGAACAATGCTGGAAAAATTGGGACTTCTCACCCCAAATCACACAGGGAGAGTCTCTGGCATTGGCATCACCCTGCAATGATTCAGCCTTGTCCTGAAAGACAGCACCCAGTTGCCAGCAGCCAGCAGAGTGACAGAGGGACAGGGGACAGTACCTGGGTATTGCTGAGCCCAATGAACCCACCGGGAAGCTCTCAGCCCTGGAAGTAGGACGACACTGCCCACCAGCTTCATCCGAGTTCAGCTCATCCCTAGGGATGCTGCTGTGCTGCTTCTCCGTGTTGGGCTGGCGTCATTATCTGGGGACACTGCACAGCCCTGGGGACACTGCACTGACGCAAGGCACTGCACAGCACTGGGGACACTGCACAGCCCTGAGGACACTGCACTGACCCGGGGACTCTGCAGAGCCCCCTCCTGGCCCCCTCCTCCCTGGGACAAGGGTTCAGCACATCTGGAGTCACCTCAGAGCTGCCAGTCCCAAATACACCTCCTGTCAGTGTCTGCAGTGCCACCCTTCCGTGTGCCCCACACAAAACATTCATCTTCCACTCCAGCTGCCCCCAGTAGCTCCCCAAGCAGCCCAGTTGCTCCCAGTAGCCTCCCAAGCAGGTTAGCACTATGGTGACGCTTCTTGCAGGGATGGATCAGTCCCCATGGATCTGGGGACAAACCAGAGCCGTCCTGTGTGTCCCCCAGCCAGGACAGCACACCTGGGGTGGAGTGGATGGTGATAGACACTGCTACATTGACCCACACTGAGCGTGCAGTGATCCTAACAAATCCTCTCCCCAGCAACACTAAAAGCCTGTTAAAATAATGCCTGATAACGAAATTAAGCTCCTTAGATGTGTGGCAGCAAAGACAGGAGAGGGCTGGCACAGTGCTAACTCTGCAGGGTCCCCCTAGAGTTTTTTGGAGAAAATTCCCCCAAATCCTTCTGGGAAGAGAAGCTGGGTGATGCAGCAGCTGAGGGATGAGCTGGGGAGGGATGAGCTGTCCAGACCGGGGAGGAATCTGGGCGGGGGGGGGGTCTTCTCCCAGCAGCTGAACTGAAACAGTTCAAGGGGGAAATGCAGCCAAGGGGGAGCAGAAGCAGGATATTCTCAGGATTCTGGGGGAATCAAGCAGGAAACGTGGAGTTTTAAAACTGCACAAGCCTATTGGAGCACTGCGCTGTGCTTTCCGTCCCCTTTTAAACCCCTAAATTGCATTTCCAAACCATTCACTTCAAAAAAACATTAAAAGGGCGTTTTATTGCAGCCAGTGTATCACAAGAGCCCTGTTCCCCATTCCCTGTGGGTCACGGTCCTGCTCCAACACTGCACAGCCCAGTGCCTCCTCCTCGGGGGAGCCCTGGGATTCCTCTGGTGACAATACCATGCTTCCCCGCGGGGTCATTAACGCGCGGGGTCATTAACGCGCGGGGTCATTAACGGGGTCATTAACGCACCCAGGCCCCCCCGCGCACCGGGGCTCGGCACGGATTTGGCAGGAGCGGAGCGGGAGGGACACGGGGATTCCACAAGGACGCCCTGACCCTGCCAAGGGCTGGCACCGGGCCCGGGGCAGGGGCTGGGAGGAACCTCCCGGGATGATGGAGCTGGATGTGCAGAGGGATACGCAGAGGGTGCACATTCGTGTTGCCACCAGGTTTGGGGACAAGCAGTAATGTCCCGCAGGGCTCTGCAGGAGGACAGGTACGGACAATGGCCCCTCCAGCACACCCAGCTCAAATCCCACCTGTCCAACAGGGCTGAAAGAGAGAAAAGTTTGGGCAAGGACCAATCTCTGCCTGGTACTGACAGGGCCAGGGGAGCAGACAGGGACACAGGGATGGGTTTGGAGGTGGCACAGCACCCTTAATGCTTGGCCTGGGACTAATCCTGCACCGAGGGAAGAAAGGAGGCACAAAGGGAAGCAGTGAGGAAGGAAGGACAGATGGGCAGACAGCACTGCCCCATGCAGCTGCAGGGATGAAGCCAGTGACAACCCTTCAGGACCAAGCTCCATTCCATTCTCGGGGTGCAAATCCTTTCCCCGAACCCTTCCCAAGCATCTCCTCAGACCCTGAGCACCAGCAGGATGAGCCTGCAGTCCCCTGCCCTGTCTCCCTGTGTCATCACCCCCGAGTGTCTTGCAGGAGCAATCGAGTTAAAATGAAGTAATCACTCTTCAAGTACAGTCATTTGCAGGAAAAATATAGGCCTTGCTGTGATTGCAAATGGTCTCCACTGCAACCATCCCTCCCACTCGAGGGAGAAATGTTTTCAGCTCCAGGGTGCTCAGTGACAGCAGCCTCAAGCACAGCCAGTGTGGCCACAGCACATCTTATGGCTTCTCCCAGGCTGGGGATAAAGAGCTGGGATTTGGGGCTTTGAATCTCTTAGGAGCCAGCAGTACTTTGGATTCTTTTGCTCTCAGACACATCTGTAAAATGGCAGGTTGAAGGAGAGGGGCTGCCCTGAAACCTTATCCCAGAGCCCAGGGATGGAGCAGCAGCACCCACTGGTCCTCCCAAAACCACTGTGTAAACATCTCCACATTGACCACACCAAAACCCTTTAACTCTTGTCTTTTTTCAGAACACGACCTTTTGCTGCCAGCACAGTAATTCCTCATTTTTTCCCTGTTAAACCCACAGGACACAGAGCCCATCACTCCCTGCCCAGCATTGCCCCCAGCAGTGCCTTCCCTGCAGCAAACAGCTCTTGCAGAGCTGCTGGGGCACAACACCCCACTCTGAATTAAAAGCAATTTCATCCCCTCCAAATTTTTGCCTTCTGGTTTTCTTTCCCCTTTTCCCTTTACTCCAGTTTCTCTTCCTCCCATATCCATTTTTCTTTTTCTATACCTCCACCTATCACACCCCCATCCAGCTCTTTCTAACAACCCTCTGCTATTTTCTCAAATCACCTGCCTTTTGCTAATGCAAAAAATCCTTTTTCTTTCTTAACAGACAAAATAGATTATGTCATCCTGCTGTTCTCCTCCCTGTCTGTCCAGCCCCAAGCGGTCAGACGCCTGCCGCGGTGCCGTGGCCGGATGTAATGGGGCTATTAGATGAGTTATCACAGCCTGAAAGGATGAAATAACTTCTGTGCCTTCATCCAAATAAAACTCCCCATTCCTGTTCAATGCAATGAATGAACAAGAGTTCCCAGGGGAAATAGCCAGGAAAATGTTAGAAGATGTTAGAAGGTGTTAGAAGATGTTATTTAAGACCCGACCCTTTGCCAAGCCCTCTCTTGGTTTGGGTTCAAAGGGCACTGGGGTTTCTCCATGGGGAATTGGGAAGCCCAGGGTTCAGTGCCAACACCCAGAGCTAAATCCTCACCTGGGTGCTGTTCCAACATTTTTTGCGTGCTTGGTGGCACAACCTCATGAATGTCCCATGTGTGGCTGAATTCTGGGACCACTTGCATCCAGCAAACTGCTGTTTTCTCACCCCAAGCACTAATTCCAAAGAGAAACTTTGCTTTTCTTCTCAGAAGGAGGTGTCTCAAGCTGTCCTTGTGTTTCCCAAAAGCTCCATGCCATGTCCCCAGATGTGCAGGTGGAACATCAGCCCTGCCCATGGCAGCATCCCAGCCCCTGTGGGAGATGCTCTGGAGCCAGCTGGGAGCCCCTGGGCAGGCCCTGCAGGGCACCACTGTCCTGGCCAGCCCTGACTGACCCTCCTGTGCCACCAGCTGCCCCAGTGGGGTCTTACAGGGATTTCCTTAGAGGGATGCAAACCCCCAGGGCCTCCCTCCTGGGCTGGCAAGGAAAGGCCCGAGGCAGCAGCTACACAGCAGAATGTAAAATCCCAACACTTACTGGGACTCTGCTTGTTCCCCCTCTACTACACCACTAAACACTTCCATTTCTGCCCTCTCTGAAGTGTGACAAACATGGGGACACTGACACCATCAGTGTCACCTCTGGGCACACTGTGATGCTCCTGGGGCTGCACCTGCAGTGCCTGGAGCCACAGCTGCTTCCTGGCCACCCGTGCAGGAAAAGCCCAAATGTTTCCTCCATGTCCCCTTGCTTGGGGCTTATTTATCTCCCTTCATGTCATTTTTGTTTCTTTTTTTTATTATTCCTGGAAAGACCTCAGTGAGTGTGGAGTGGAAATGCAGGAATAGCTCTGGATTACCCTATGGTTCCTACCTGGAATTGTCATGTAGAACAGTTAAACATCACATTACTGTGGACACAAGGTCCATTTTAGTCCCTTCCCTGCTTTTGGAGATGTCTGAGAGTGTCATAAATAAATGCTCCTGCGATTTTCACAAACTGCTTTTAACCCCCAAATATTCCACAGTACCATGCACCATCCGTCTGTCCATCTGCTCAGCACTTCACCCAGCCCAGCTGCCATTCCAGCTGCGTGGATTTGCCCATCCCTAAACCTCACAAGAAAATGACCTTGATTAAAAACCAGCAAGAACTAAGGCATTGGAGCCAAGCCTTATGCTGCTCCTTTGGTATTGCCTCAGGATGGAGGTTTTTTTGAGGGAGGATGTAAATCAGCCGAGGCATTTTTTGTCTCTGGTCACATCCAAAATCACAAATGTCATTTATTTTCAGACCTGAGGTTTGGCTATTGCTCAAATTTCTCATAATTACGTCTCAGTGCTGACAGGCTGGAGCCTGAGCACAGAGCTGGGTGTGCAACTAGCTCCATTTAAAATCCAACTGCAAGGAAAGGAAGGAACAGTATCACATCCAACATTTATTTGTTATCATTTTTAATTTGGTTTTACATCTTGTTTGGGTTTATTCTGTTCAGTTTTATATATAGGGGAAGTGTCAGCTCTCCTCTCTCTTGTTTGCCCTCCTCTGAGCAACAGCAGCTCTGCTTTGGTGGTTTTCCAAACCCCACTGGGGAAAGGATGCGCTCGGCAGTTTGTGACAAAAAGAGTTCATCGGGGATTTCATGGGAACAAACAAAACCAGCGGGCTCTGGAACAGACAGAACCCAGACAGCCATCAGTTCTTTTCCCAAATAATTGTTCATGCTCACAATTTCCTGCAATGCTAGGAAAATTTCAGGTCTGCAGACAACAGAAAGAAAAAAGAGAAGTTAAAATACAATTAAAAATGGATAAAAGACACCATTTTGGTGCCTTACTTCACCTGGGCAACTTTTCAAGCTGTTTCAAGAGATCTTCCCTTCACTTGGGATGATGCCTCTGGGTGCCACTGTGGCACCAGGGGGCCCAAAAGCAGCATCTCCCCAAAAGCAGCATCTCCCCAAAAGCAGCATCTCCCCTCCCCATCCCAGCCATGCTCTTCCTCATCCAGCTGGATGATGCCCTGTGGACATCACACCTTAGCTGAGTCACCTCCCAAACACCAACCCCTGGGACCAGCTCCTGCACTGTCCCAAGCTGGAAAAATGCCTGAACAGGATGATTTTTGCATCAATCACCCCTGAAAGTCCAGGAATAGACCAGCTCCACTGCACAACCTGAATATTGGCAGCACGGGAAAAAGCCGTGATGGGAAAAGCAAGGAGCAAGCAAGGACAATGTCCCAGCACAGCTGGATCCTCTCAGCATCTCCCTCTCTTTCCTTATTTATGGCTGGAGCTGAATCCTCCTTGTTCATCTCCTTGGCAGAGGATCAGAACTCATCAATTCTCCATTCGCCACACAGCGTTGTGTTTCTTCCTATACATTTTTTCTTAATTATCTGACAATGAAACAATTTAAAGGGGGATTAAAAGAAAATCAGAGAGGCAAGAAACAGCCATCAGTGTGCTTAAAAAAATAAAACCTCTATGGGCATCCCATCCCACTGCCCTCATCTCCATGTGGAGCCAGGAGCATCGGGCACACGTTTTGAGGTGAAGAATTCAATAGTTTATGGGATTGTCCAGCTCCATCAGAGGTGTTAAATGAGGGATTCAGGGATAAACCAAGGATTATGTAAAGCAGGTCTTTAAGGACAATGTGTTTTCCATTCAAAGATTCAGGCATGTCTAATAAAAAGCGATTGATGTCAGAGCAATGGGGCTCTGCCAGCACTGCTGGGTTTGGGGGAATGAGGCTCCAAATGGGAAAATAACCAGCTGAGCTGTTCTTGAGCCTTACAAAACACAGGAGGTGGGGAGGGACTGGCCGCAGGAGCCTGCAAGGGACACAGGAGGAGGATGGCAGCTGCAGTGATTGGGAAGAGGGAGAAGGGTCTGGGGACAGCCCCTCCAAAACCTTCGCCCATGGGGGATTCTGAGCATCCCCTCCCCTGCCTGGACAAGGAAGTTATTTTGCAGCTTGTTTCACAAGCCTTGTCCTTTTGGTGTCCAGCCCTGAGATCCCAGCCTAGCCTCCTGACCTGATGGCCAGGGGATCCAGCAGGGTTTGGGCCACATCTGGCTGCCCTGGGGTGGCCACTGAGATGCAACATCAAAATCCCCCCCAGAAGCCCTTCCCAGAAATCTCTCCAGCCTCAGCTTTCTTATCTTTTCCTAACCAAAGCAGAGACACCTTGCATTTCACCACCAAAAAGGGAAAGGCAATAAATAATTATTCCCTTTAATTAAAAGGTGTGTCAGTCTTATAAGCAGTTAATTAATAACTCCACATTAACTTGATTAAGCACTGGGAGAGCTGGAGGCAGCACAGCCCACACAAGGCTCCCGGGGTCAGGCTGAAACTCCTCCTAAACCAGGAGATAAAATCTCTGCCCTCAACAGGATTCAGGGATGAAATCCCAGCAAATGTCACCCTGGTGTCACAAAGGTGCTTTTTCCCACCCTGCATCCCCTCACATCTGCAGGAACAAACCCAACTTAGCAGTAGCACTTTTGCTTTCCAGCCGTGCCCAAGTGTTAACAACTCCAATTAATCAATGGCTGTATAAATCATGATAATATGATAAATCAGAGCTCATTAACAGGGGTTAAAGCAGAGGGGGGCGTAGAGGACATTACTCCTTCTCCCAGTGAGGTCCTGAGGAATCATCTCCTCTTCCTCCTCTGCCCACCCACTCCTAAACCCTCAGCTGCAAAGTGGATTTTCATGCAACACTCCTATAAAAAAGTGCAATTCCAGGATATGAAGTAGTCATTAATCACCCGGAAATTGTGCTTGTTACAGGAGAAACATTAACAAAATAATCATAAATCGTCTGCCAGCCCTGATTTGCGGGTGCACACGTTTGCAAAAGGGTGGAGAGGCCTCTCATTTGGCTGCTGTAATTAGGGATTAACCCTTTGCCATCCAGGCCAGAGCATGGACACCACTAGTGTCCTCCACCACAGATTGCTCAGGCATCCTCCACCACACAAAATATCTGAGGTGTTCTGGGCATCCTTGGAAAGCTGCACATTTTGAAGTTACTAAAATCCCATTATTTCATTGCTATGATTAAATTAAAATGCCGATTGAAATATCCAGCCGTGCTGGAAGCAGCTGGGGAGGTCCCTTCTGCCCAGAGGTGGAGGTGCTGCCAGGACCTGGATGTGCCCAGGACCCCACCAAACCAACCAGGTGGGAAAAGGCTGTTTTGTGCTCTGACTGTGCTGTCCTTGCGGTGCCATCACATGGGAGACTTTTACATCCACCTGCAAGTGACCTCAAGACTCCTTGTAAAGTGAAGAAGTCAGTGAGAAAAATTCTTTTTCTCTCTCTCCCCCATGCTGTCACAGAGGGTCTGGCAAGAATACCCTTGAGCCCTCTGAGGCACCTCCAAAAGCAAATCACACCCCAGAAAAGGCAGAACACCCTTTAACAGCACTTTGGAATAGAGTTTTTTCCAAACCTGAACTTTTCCTTCACCTTGAATCTGAATTCACATGAATTCATGCTCCAAAGAATGTGTTGTTTTCCTTTTTTAGTAAAAAATGATGTGAACTATCAAGCAGCTTGACTAAAACTTCTATTTAGGATCATGACAGCCTTAGGGATGGGTCACCTGAGGCAGAAAGGGCCCTGTCTGAACAGCTGGCCTTGGTTCAGTACCCACAGGGTCTGTCTGTGCTGGATCACTGGAATGGAGACAGGCTTGGGAAGACCTGTGAGGATCCAGGAGGAATCTGTGGGGCTCAATCAAGCAACTCCTCCCTTGGATATCAATCTGTGGGGAATAAAATACCATGTGCTTGAGAAAGGGATGGTGTGAGCAGTCAGAGGAAGCATTTGGATTTTAGCGTGATGTTGGTGGCCTTTGAACCCCAACACTGCAGAGTGGGGATGGAGCTGACCCCCTAAAGTGCAGGTGCCAAAGTCTGGGAGGGGCAGGACGTGGTCACAGGCTCGGGTTGGAGCTCCCAACCCGCCCCTGGCCCCCCAGGGGTTCTCACCCACCCTGGGTGCTCCAAGCCACAGCGACCAGCAAACTGCAGGGCTGGCTCAGGGAGGGATGGTGTTAATGAAGGAATCTGTTAATTACACAGCCTGTGATGGCCAAACCAGGATTTGGGGTGCTGCTTCCAGCATCCGCATGGAGAAGTCCAATCCCACATGAGGAAAGCGAATTTTAAGCCCCACTGTTCTTTGTGATGGGTCTGCTAAGAGGGCAGGAGGCTCCTGACTTCTCTTTTTCCTCTCTGATCTAATCTGTTGTAATTGGAAAACTAAATGAGACCTTTCCTTCAAGACAATTATACAAAACATTCAATTAAATTACTATAAGGTATTTTTTTTCTCACCACTTGTGTCAGGCATCTGTTGTTTTAAACAATCATCTGACGAACACTTTCCTGCAGCTCTCCCTGCTGGGAGCGTGTCCGTCCTGGACAGGGCAGAGTAGTAAAGGCACTGGGTAATAAAGCAGAGAAAAGGGACTTTTCTCCCCAAAATCACGGAATGGTTTGGGTTGGAAGGCTCCTATAAAATCATCCCATTCCACCTCTACCATGGACAGGGACATCTACTATCCCAGGCTGCTCCAAGCCCCGTCCAGCCTGGCCTTGGACACTGCCAGAGGTCCAGGGATCTCAACGATGATCCTGCAGGTATTTTCCAAACTAAATGATCCCATGATCCAGCGGCCACGCGGACCACGACGCTCCTGTGCCCATCACCGATGCCCCTCGCGCAGCTCGCTGGGCTGCTCCGACACGGGCACGGTAACAATTCCCGAGCGTTCTGAGGGCAAACAGCGGGAGCGGCTCCCCGCGGGCCGCGCCAGCCCCGCTGAGCCCCGCCCGCTCAGCGCAGCAGTGCCCGGGCCGCCTTAAGGGCGGGG
>VXBR01000299.1:459-13121 GCA_013400215.1 Cisticola juncidis | reverse complement strand
GGGTGGATGCCGCTGCTTCGACTCTCCTTTGGGTGGGGGTGAGGGAGACTGGATGGTTGGGTCCTGGTTTTTTTTTTGGAGATGCAGGACACCTGGGCTTCCCCTTTGGGAAGGGCCTGGATAGGTGGGTTTCTCCTTTTTGGAAAGCAGGAAACCTGGGTTTCTGTGCTAACTGGGGAATAGGACAGCTGGGTCCTGCCTCAGTTCTTAGGGGCCAGCTCATCTGTGTCCTGCCCCACCTTCTGCAGGGAGGGGGTGTCACTCTGAGTGCCCCCCCAGGCCCCTCTGCACCCCAGGGCAAGCCAGGGGTGAGCCAGGCTGCACCCCAGGATAACACCTCCCTAAAAAGTGCCCCATTGTTTGGAGTATGGGGTTGAGTATGGGTATGGGCTCCTGGGGTATGGAGCAGAGCTGCTCCAGAGCCCCCAGGCTGTCTGGGGGTGTGTTCTGCTCCCCCCAAACTCACCGTGCCTCTGTGTTCTCACCTGTGCTGTTCCAGCAGCTGAGCCCTTACTGCAGCTCCAAGTGTTGAATGCTGCTCCACCAGAGCTTGGCCAAGATATTCAAGTGTGGATTTTTGAAGAAAAAGCAAATTGCCATTTTTGGTGGGTTTTTCCCCAACACTCAGAGCCTCATGAGTGCTGGTGCCTTTGCTTTTTCCAAGAAACGCAGCTTGAAGTCATCCTTAGGAATATGGATTTATCATTATATATCCAGGAGAGCCAGGTATTAATTACACCTCAGAAGTGGAGGAGGAATTTCTTGTACAAGTTAGTCCTTGAACATTAAAGTGAAAGAGGCTCATCAAGTTTAAATGCTGTTTGTGCTGGCAAGTGGACATTTAACAGGTTTATAAGATGAATAAAATCCATTTTTAATGCAAACAAGTGTTAATGTATTAGTGTTTCAATCCACACAGCCTCAGGTGTTGTAAGATTAGATGAAGTATCTGAGGCTGCTGTTTTCCAGTCCTGCTGTGTATCCTTGGAAATATTTGGGGGGGGGTCAGTTTTTCTGTTGCTGAGTAAACTCCAAATTCAGTGTTTCTGTTTCATTATATGTTGGGGGGAGAAATGGAGGAAGCTAACTAAACTTTCTTACCAGATGTGGAACTTCTGAGTTAGGTGGTTGATGTGGTAAAGGGACTTGTCTTCCTGCTTTTAAGTCAGTTTAATTGTTTTTTTAGTTTTGTGTTCTGCAGTCTTTTGACAGGTTTGGAGTTCAATTCCTTGTAAAAAATGGAACTTGAGTGATCAGGGGGTTTTGTGCTTGGGAAGCCCTGGGCTGAGCTGTGCTCTATCACCGCGTGGGGCTTCCAGGGAAAGAGAGACTTGGACACAGGTTCTGGGTTCCACCGAGATCAGGGCAGGAAGACACCTTTATTTACCAAAGGGGCACCTTTGTACAGGTGCTATGAAGCCTGTGGATTGGAGGATGGAGTTCCCACCTCCCCACCACATAGGTCAAGGAAGCTGTCACACAGTCTTGTTTGTCCCAGCATGGAATGCAAAGCCATGGCTCTGTTCCATAAACATAGCTGGTGTTTACATGAACAGAGCGTGAGAAGGTAGAGTCTTCTCCTCTAATATGAACGCTCAGACAGCCAGGAAAAACCCTCATGGTAACAGTGCTCTCCTGAGCCTTCCTCCTTGGCTTATTTCTGGTATTGCTTAGGAAACAATTCAAACTTCCTGCATGATGTTGGACTGGAGAGATTCTTGCAGTTGTTCCTGGAAATCTGGGGGTTCTCCTTGGTGGATCCCCCACTTGATGTTTCAGCAGCTAAACTTGAACGGTGGAGCAAGACAGTGGAATGCAAGGTGATATCACAGAGCTCTAAAAGCTTAGCTGGGGCTCACTAATTGTAATTTGAGCTTGAAATTCAATGGTTTAAAGCAATTATTATCTGAGGGAAGGATTGGGAAATGAAAATGTGGGTCGTGTAGGAGTCTCCATTTCAGATTGCAGTTTTTAACTGTTTGCTCCTAGTTTTCACACTTTTTCCTGCTCAGAGCTGCACTGATAGCCACAGCTCTGTGTGTGTATGAAGTAACCAGAAAATGGGAGTTTCAGCCTGTTTTTTTATCTTCTATGAACACACTAAAAGCTGCTTGTGGTGCCTCTAAGAAAAAACCAAACTAGTTCTACTCCTGTACTTACCTGCCTGCATTACACTGGGCAGCTCTGAAGAATTCCAGGCTTCATCCTAATACAGCACCTGCAGCACAGAGGGATGTAGCTTGTGCAGTGGGATGAGGAACACAGATTAAAGCTTCAAAATTCCATCCTTCCATCTGCCTCCATTCAAAATCAGTGTTTGCTTTCCAAAGAGAAGTGGTTTGGGTGGGAGGGGAGCTTAAAGCTGGTGCTGCTCCACCCCCTGCCATGGGCAGAGACCCCTTCCTCTAGCCCAGGTTGCTCTGAGCCCCATCCAGCCTGGCCTTGGACACTTCCAGGGATGATTAAAGCCATGCCTAAGGTCGTGGTGGGACTCCCTGATCTTGGAGGGCTCTTCCAACCTGAACAGTTGTGTGATTCTGTGTTGATTTGGTGTGTGGGGTAGTGCTCACTTTTAATGGTTGGGGGTTTTAACTTCTACCTTTAAAAAAATAGGTAACACTCTAGATTTCATCAAAGATTATGCAATAATAATAACCTCTTGCTAACATAAGTGAATTCAGTCATTACACTCTCACATGATTCATCATTTTGTTAAGGAAGAATGACTTTAGGTTCAGTTCAGCAAACCAGCAGATGTGCTTTCATGTATTCCTTATTTCTCCCTCTTGGAAAGGGTTTTCATTTTTTTTAGGGTTTTTTTAAGGCTCAAGGCCTTGAACCCTCAGGTATGCTCACGAGGTTCATCTGCAGGACGGCACACAAAGGGCTTTGCAGGAACCCACAACTTCGGGCACAGACACCCCAGGTTCAGTTCGATCCCAGTTGCTTTTGGGCCCAGACCCCCCAGGTTCAGTTCGATCCCAGTTGCTTTTGGGCCCAGACACCCCAGGTTCAGCTCCTTGCCCCCGCTGTCCCCAGGTACGGCTTTGTGGAGTTCGATGACCTGCGGGACGCTGACGATGCCGTTTATGAACTCAACGGGAAGGATCTGTGTGGGGAGAGAGTGATCGTGGAGCACGCCCGGGGCCCACGCAGGGACAGCAGTTACGGTTCTGGACGCAGTAAGCACTTGTGCATTTTGTATCCATGGCTTACTTTAAATAAAACATTGTTGTGCTGTTTTATAAAAGTAATTTTAAAGGAAAGTGATACAAAGTTGTGACTAGTGTTCTGTAACTGTAAATGTAATTGTTGATATGAATATTTATTAATTTGTTGTATTAAACTCTTTTAATTGATACATTAATAAATGCGGTTTCTTGTACCATTTTTATTATTATCATTTCGTTTAACTATTTGAATGGTTTATTTGCAATGTGATGTTTAACGTAGATTTAACAAAGACCTCAATGTTTTAATTGAAAGAGTCCTTTGAGGCTAAGATGACTGCCCGTTCCATTTGCTGACCTTGGGGTACCTTTCCATGAGTGGCTCTTTGACCTTTGTGGCCCTTGGCTGACCAAAAAAAAAAAAAAAGAAGCCATGTGACGACCTCAAGCTTTTCCCATTAGACCTGGGTGGTGAGGATCCCAAGGGTTAGAGACAGATGAGATTAATCTGAAATAGGTGCCTGAAAAGCTTTATTCATGTCAGATACTCAGAAAGCTTTTAAGCAATGTAAGTAACATCAGTCAACTGGCTTTATTCAGTTTCTTTTTTCAAACTTCTAAAAATACTAAATATAATTGCATGTTAATTCTAGTGTAATTATAGTTCTGTGCCTTGTTTAGTTACGAGCTTGAAGCGAACCTGTTTTAATGCTTTGGGTCTTTGTGAGGTGTTAGCTGAGGGGGGTTGGATTTAGCCCCGAGGGGGGCGAGGGGGGTCTGTGCTTGTCTTTGGGAACACGTGGGGCAGAGCGGTTCCATCGGGGTGGAGAGCGAGGCTCCGTTTCCCTGGCTGAAGCTCTGCTGTCTGCTTGTCACCTCCTAAGGTGGATATGGTTATAGAAGAAGCGGAAGAGATAAGTACGGTCCCCCGACCCGTACAGAATACAGATTGATTGTGGAAAATTTGTCAAGCCGCTGCAGTTGGCAGGATCTGAAGGTATGGGGCCCCTTTCCTTACCCTCTCTCTGTTACAGAGCACAAAGGGTAAAAGATTTCTTCAGCAAGGCAAAGTGGTGTGCAATTTTGCTTTGCTCTAACTCCTGAGCAATTCCATGGGGAGTGTATTTTGGAAGTAACACACCTTAATACAGGAGTATATTTGCATATATGAAACGGTTCATGAGGGGTTGGGAGTTGCACCTCCACAACTGGTGGCACTGGACAGATGGAGAATAATATTATCCTTAGCACCAGCTAATGTCATGTGCAGGTGTGTTTTATCTTCTCTTAAGCCCTTGCAAAACAGACTCAAGTCACTCCAGGGGTAGGATTCACTAGTGATGGAGGAGTTTGCTCTTGTAAGTTTGAATTTAACCCATCAACTCATAAGGTGCTACAGCTGTTTGAAACAACAGCATTGTTCCTTCACAGTCTCTGTGAGGAATTTCCACACTATCTAAAGCTGTTTTAAGGAGAGTTTCGGGGAAAAGATGCTTCCTGAATGAGTAATCATGCAAAATCTCTGCCAAAACCAGATTTTTGAAGTCCAAAGGAGTGGCAGGTGATTCTCAGTAGTGGAGGTGTTAAATGACACTGTGGAGCCCACGGTACCTCTGAGTACTCTGGAGGTGATGTGTTTATCCACACTGTGGATTCAGGGAGCAGGATTTTAATAGTAGATGCAAAAGGATTAGTGCTTCCTTATCAAACTGAGTAGCAATGGTTAAACCCACTTGTTCTTATTGGAACACTTTCTCTTATGGTTCTCTTTTAAGGGTATAAAATTTGTTCTAAACAAACTTTGACGTAGTAGAAACTGGTCTGTAATTGAATTTTACACTAGTGCAGGTACGTATGGAGATGCTTCCAGTGTCTTTGTTTTTAATGCTTCACACCATCAGTAGTTTGTCTTTGCTTCTGTTATTAAAATTCTAAGTAGAGCATGGCATGATTAATCCTCCAATGGGTGCATTACTGCATTTTTGGGAATAGCTTTCATTTCAGTGTACTTACAGCAGGAGTAGCTGGGTTAAAAACAAACCAAACCAGAACTCTGTGCCCTGTTTCCGCTGCAGCCAAATTTCACAGGGGCTGAAAGATACCCTGGCCTGGCAGCTTGCTCAAAGCAGGGCAGAACAGACCCCTGATAGAAAGAGGGGTTTAGGAATGGAAACAGAGAAGCCAGGAAGCATGCAGTGGGAAAATGAATTGAGCTTGGACTTGTGTAAGGGTTTTTTCCAGAAGAATGAGCTGTATGAACGAGGTGGAGGATGAAGGGAGCTCTGCTTCTCTGTGGGCTTCTTGCCTCTTCCTATTCAACCTTTATCACCTTTCCTAATTAATTTTGAAAACATGATTTAGAGAGCAAGCACCTTACTTCTTTATTCACTTCTGTAATTTGAAACTTTAGAGTCCAGAGCATATTTGATCTAAAACTTGAAGTGAGAGACCTCAAATTATCATTTAGCTCAAAACCATCTAATCACACTGACTCTGTGAAGTCATAGTGTGTTATTTGGCACTACAGGGTCAAACCCTTGCTGACATCCCTGAACAGAGGAGGTTCAGGGAGCATCGTGTCAGATGTGAGCAGGGTCAGCTGGAAGCCTGGCTCTGGATTCAAGGCGATGGTGATTCTGTCCTCTTCCCCTAGGATTATATGCGTCAGGCAGGGGAAGTGACATATGCAGATGCACACAAAGGAAGGAAAAATGAAGGTGTGATTGAGTTCAAATCCTATTCTGACATGAAAAGAGCCCTTGAGAAGCTGGACGGGACAGAAGTAAATGGCAGAAAGATTAGATTAGTGGAAGACAGACCTGGATCGAGACGGCGCCGCTCTTACTCCAGAAGCCGAAGCCATTCAAGGTATGTGTGTAATGTATCTCAGGCTGCAGTTAATGAACATAGAGCAGATTGAGACCTTTGGGTACCAAAACACCTCGGAAAGATTTGAAGTTCTCAACAGGTCTATTTTTTGAGCATGTATTAGTATCCAGGGCAAATGAGGGCTGTGTTCTGAGGTGTCTTCCTTGGATGTATGGACCTGCTCCCTGAATACCTGTCACTGTTCTTCCCTGATAACTCAACCCTTGTTCCTGTGGGAGCAGCTGCATGGCCGGTGGAGCCATGCACATGGAATGAAACAGAAGGTGCTTCTAACACTTCAGCTCTGAACACTGTGTTCTGCTCCAAGCACCAGGACTAACAGTTCTTTCTCAGCTTGGAAACCTCCACCTGTTCCCTCTTTCTCAGAGATTTGTTGCTTTCCTTGTCTGACCAAGAGCTGCTTCGGCAGCACCAAGTGTTCTCCCCTTTCCATTCTGGGGTAGAACTTGTTGCAAGAAAACTCAAGCAAATCTTTATTGTTTCCAGAAGAACTTGCTTATGAAATCAAAATTGAAAGTCAAAGCTTTGTGCCGGTGTCTTACCATATTCAAACTGTGATTTGATTGGGAAAGTGATTATCCCTTAAATAAACTGGCATCTTTTCTTCAGATGAGCACCCTGCTCACAGCCAGACATGGCAGCAGGGATGAGAGGGAGGGAGAAAGCTGCTCAGTGTTTGTAACTGTGTTGTGTAACTCTGTATATTTGGCTGCTGAAAGGTGCTTTAGCCCTGTGGGGTTCTGCCCAGGGGGGTCCCAAGCTCTCCATGGCCCCGTGCTAACATGAAGCTGGTTCCTGTGTTGCAGGTCTCGCTCTCGAAGCAGACACTCCCATAAGAGCAGGAGCCGCAGTCCCAGTAGCAGCCGCTCCAAGAGCAGATCCAGATCCAGGTATGTCTTTGTCTTGGGAGAACTGAGGGCTCCCACTTCAGTGAGAACCATCATGTTAAATGTGCAGCAGGAACTCTTTTTTTTTTTTCTTTTCCCTCTTGTTCTCTGCACACTCTGCTCAGACCCTTGCCACACTAAAGCAGGGCTGTCTGTTGCTTTTGCACTTCCAGGTCTGTGTCCCGTTCCAGAAGCAAGAGCCGTAGTCGAAGCAAGAGCCGTAGCAGAGGCCAGAAAGAGAAAAGCAGGACTCCAAGTAAAGAGGATAAAAGTAGGAGTCGCAGCAGGAGTGCAGAGAAATCCCGAAACAAAAGCAAGGATAAATCTGAGGGCATTCTCCATAACAGTGATGAGAAAGCCAAAAGCAGGAGCCACAGCAAGGAAAAGAGCAGGAGCAGGAGTGTGAGTAAGGAGAGGGGAGAGGCGAGGGAGAGTGTGAGAAGCAGAAGCAAGGAGAAGAGTAGAAGCAAAGACAGGGAGAAGAGCATTAGCAAGGCTAGAAGCAGGAGCAAAAGCAGGGATGAGAGTAGGAGCAGGAGCCACAGCAAGGATAAAAGGAAAAGTAGGAAGAGGAGCAGGGATGACAGCAGAAGTAGAAGCCGGAGCCGCAGCAAGAGTGAGAAAAGCAAGAGACGCAGCAAGCGAGACAGCAAAGGCAGCAGCAAGAAGAGAAGGAAGGACAGCCACGAGCGGTCCAGGTCAGGCTCCAAAGAAAAGGAGCAGCTCAAATCCGAGTCGGACAAGAAGGAGGTGAAAGGAGAGGATACAATGTCCCGCTCCCGATCTAGGTCCGTTTCCAAGTCCAAACCAAATGTCAAATCAAATTCTCGTTCCAGGTCCAAATCTGTTTCAAAGCCAAGGTCCCGGTCTAAATCCAGGTCTAGGTCTGCCTCTAGGTCACACTCCCGGTCGCAGTCAAGGTCCCGCTCCAGATCCTAACTTTGCTGCAACCCCACTTGGAATGGTTGGAAAAGTCTTTTGTACATGTTTAGTAGCTGTAACCAAGTGATTGAAGTAGAAACCCTGTCGATGCTGTGTGTTTTTAACAACCTGATGGTCTGTCTGTCATTAACTGCAGCGCTCTCTCCTGCAGCGCTCTCCGGTATGAGGCTGCTCCGGTCATTTTCTATCCAATAGAAAGGTTCTCTTTACATACAGCTCTTCCTCGAGCCCACAAATTGCCCTGTTTTCCAGGGAGAGCCTTGCAGGGCATGAGCACTGCGCCCTGGTGGGTTTATGGGATTGCAGTGATGACTGATAGGTAGGTATGACAGATTTTCAACCGTCTTTGCCCTCGATTGATGCCCTTTGATGTCTGCCATTTAGTGGAAGTGCTAAGTCTTAAGTTTCATACTACTTTTGTTCCATATTTTTTGGACTTACAAAGTTGTGAATAGCACAGTCAAAAGGGAAAAAAAACCAAGTACTTGCAGTAATCTATAGGGAAAAGAACTATAGTTCCATATTCTGGTATTGTGACAATATCCTTGTTTTATATTAAATTTTTTTATTTTATTTTTCCCTGTCTTGCAAAGTACAGTGATCCCTGTTTCCATGAAATTTGAATAAAGACTATTTTTGCTTGATGACATTTGGTTACATGGTGCTGTGTTGTGATTGTCAGCATTTTCTATTGATCAAGGTAAGCCTGAATTTGTAGAGATTCACTCAGAGAGAAAAGGTTCTTAATTCAGAAAGTCACTTCACATTCAGAGTAGGCACAACACTTGAATACAGTCCAGATAAAGAACTTAACTCTCCAGCACATTTTCCACGAGGTTTTTCCTCCTAATAAAACACCTCCCAAGAAAAGGAAAAAGCTCAGGATGTGCCTCTGGGCTTGGGAGCACAGAGGGTGGTGGCAGCTGTTCTGTGGCATGTCCCCAGCATCCCTGGGGACCTGGGGAGAAGGGAGGGCAGCTTCTAGCTAGAGTTTTGTAGGTGTGTAGGTGTTCCTGAATAATACCCCAAATTTAGACTTGGGCCATTTGTAAATTGCTCAGACTGAACTTCCCACAAGCTCTTCTCCTGCACAATTGGCTTTGAATGAAGAAGTGACATCCCCCAGCACCTGTTCTGCCTGCAAGCAACATTCTGAAAAATAGAAGGCAAAAAATATATTTAGTGAGTTCTTGGTCTGGAATAAAAAGGTTAGTTACAGCTTCCCCTAAAACTGTCCTTTAGCCAATTCCAAACTGCTCACAACTGATGGCAGCGGCTCTCCAGCACGAGTCACTTCATATACGTGCAGTAATTCCATATAATTTGATCATTTGGAACTTGTCCTTGCCATATTAAAAAGATTAAGGGGTAATAGATCATCAGAGTAGCTTTCAATGTAAAATATTTCCCCACACTTTGAGAGGGGTCAGGGCTTGGCGAGTGGCTCAGACTTTATCAAATGTCATTACCACGGCAGCGTGAGAAATCTCTGTGGAAGTGATATTTAATTTCTTCAGAAGGAAAAGCCTTTTCCAGCTACATATATTTAGTGGTTTCACATCTTATTCTCTCAAAATGACATTTTTAATCCTTTTTGCTGCTTAATCTTAATACAGAAGCAAACCAGCCAAGGCAAGATGTTTGCTAATAAGGGATAATGTCTTGGTTTGAAAAGACAGGTGTCTGCTAAGGAAGGCATGAGCCTCCCTTGAAATGGAAAATGTAAACCCCCTCCCTCTGAATTATAATTACAATTTTGAAATTAAGGGGCTCTCGGGCAAAGATATGGGAATAGAAATAACAGTTCTTTACTAGGAAAAATTTTTAAAAATGCAGTAGTACAAAAAACCACTGACAGAATCAGAATACAACCTGATGCCCTGTTGGTCAGGGTGTTGGTAGCAGTGTAATTAAATGGCTACAGTCCTCCTGCAGTGACAGATGAGGTTTTGTTGAAGCAATGATCCTATAGAAGGGTGCAGTTTTCCTCTGAAGGTTCCGTGGTGGTATAGATGGGTCTGATCTTCTGAATCTTTGATTTTTATCTAGGTAGGAGTGTTGAGCTCCTCCCCCTGGGTGGAGCATGCAGTGAGACCCAATGGCCCATTAAGAGAAGAGATCTCTCTGGACAGAGGATGGGTTGTGGAAGAGAACTGCCCCACCTGGTTTTACCAGCTGGCCCGTTAGCAGAGGATATCCACACCCCCTCATGCCCCCAGAGTTATGAGGGATGGGTCATGGAAGATACAGAGCACTGCTCCACCTGCTTTCAACAGACAGGGATAGAATACATATTTCTGGTTACACCTTGCATTGCAACCTAAGAGAGAACAATAACTGAAAAATAGTTTTAAGAAAATCTGGAAATTATACAGTCTAGGCAAAGACTAAAACGTGACTCCAGTTTCTGCTCTCTGGCAACTCTGTTCCAAATGAGCAAGCCAGGTTTTAGCGAGCCCTTTGGGAGACGCATCCATTCCTTGAATACCTGAGGACAGGCCTTTGGAGGGAGGGATGTGGGAAACCTGTCTGAGGTGGAGGTTGTCCCTGCATTGCAATAAGAAGAGGGAAAGCCAAAAGTCCTTCCTGTGTGAGCCCCTGGAGTGAGGGCAGTTCTGGGCTGTGCGTGCAGGGTTTGGAGACGCCACCTTTTGCAGGAGCACTGGTGCTTCACTGCCCAGAGCAGGGACAAACCTTGGCATGGGCTCATCCTCCCCAGCCACCACATGTGTGGGATGGAGTGTTGGAGCAGAAATTCCCAGAAAATGGACATTCTGGGACATCTTACTGCTGATAATTAGCGTGAAGCATTGGGAGTGCCCCCACAACAGTGATTCCATGGGCAGGGCCAGGCACACGCCTC
Source organism: Cisticola juncidis (assembly GCA_013400215.1). Classification (NCBI taxonomy): domain Eukaryota; kingdom Metazoa; phylum Chordata; class Aves; order Passeriformes; family Cisticolidae; genus Cisticola; species Cisticola juncidis. The sequence continues at coordinate 2,370 of VXBR01000299.1, read as the reverse complement.
AGCTGGGGTCTGCTGCATCATTGAAAGTTCATTTTTGTCTCACCAACATCACTGAATGAGTCTCACCCATTAATTTTGCATTGAAGTGTAGGTTTTACATCAAAACCTCCAACTCATGTGGTGTGCCATGCTGCAGGCACTTAGCCTTTCCCAGCCTGGAGCTGCTGGCAATCTCAGTCTCCTGAAACTGCATGGATCTGCTTGGCAGCAGGGGTGAAGCCAGGGCAATGGGAATAATATAAAATATTAACAATAATAATTATATTGCATGGCTAAAGAGCAAGATTAGTGGAATGTCTGCAATAATTCTGCAATATTCCCAAGTAACATTTCTGTGTGAATAATTAAATACAAAGTGAGGACTCAGCTTTAGGCTGGAAGTATCTACCCAGAATGCACTGAAAAACAGCCCCAAAAAATATTTAGCGTTGGGGTACGTGTCTTATGGGGCAAAAGCACCTTGGAGGTGAGCTCTGAGGATGTAAAGCAGGAATGCATGTGGTGAGCATGGGGCAGGTTCTGGCAAAACAATCACTAGAGCAGCGAGATAAAAGGGCAAAAAGACCCAGACTAGAGATCTCTCAACAAAACTTAAAATTAAAATCAAATTAAGAGTATAAATAAATATGGATGGTTCAATTACTTATAAAACTTTTTGGCTCCAACACCCCTGTAAACCTGAACCCACCGAATGTTTCAACACTTGTTGCAAGCATCTGCAGGATTTGTGTTTTAGTGGAACTTGCTGGCACAGATGAAGTGAGAAATGTATTTGTTTTCTGACTAAATTTAAAGATTCTAAAGGGTATTTTATGTGCCTTGCTTGAGGGATGAATAATATTGTGATGTGTATTTCAAATGAGCCATTGCAAATCTCATTTATTATTTTCCTGAAATCCCATTCCATTTAAGCTGTCACAGCTTGGGGGCCCGCTTGTGCTCTTTCCTCCCTCACCATGGTGGAAAACCCCCAATGCGTCATTTAAAAAATCCTACCTCCACCTCTTTTATTATTCCAAAATTCAAATACAAAGGAAAATAACAGTCCCAGATGAGAAGACAAACCAGTTTAACAAATTCAGAGAAGAGGTGGCGATATCCTCTGTTACTCCTGGGCGTGGGAGGCAGCGGGACGCCGGGGTCACGATTTGCTGGATGCCAGCAGCAGTGGGGATTTACAGCTCCTCCTGCCTCCCAAATCCCCATCCCAGCCATGAACGGCCCCAACCAGCCACGGCCATGCCCAGGCTTCACCCGGCTGCCTCAGCACCGGGACTGGGGCTGTGCCACTCACGCCCACACTGGCCCTCCCAGTGCCCCCAGTGACCTGCATCTGCCTCCTACCAGTGTCATGTCCCAGTTCATGCCTATCCCAGCGCCAGTCCCATCCCAGTGCCAGCCTTATCCCAGTTCATTCCCATCCCATGCTTCCACATCCCAGTACCAGCCCATCCCAGTGCCAGCCGTACTTCAGTGCATCCCCATCCCAGTGCCAGCTCTGTCCTAGGTCCTTCCCGTACCCCATACCCAGTGCCCCCTACCCACACAGTATCACACACCCAGTACCCCATATCCAGCACCCCATATCCCAGTACCCCATACCCAGCACCCCTATCTCAGTATCACGTACCCAGCACCCCGTATCCAGTATCCCATACCCAGTACCCCATACCCAGTACCCCATATCCCAGTATCCCATATCCATTGCCCATACCCAGCACCCCGTATCCCAGTACCCCATAGCCAGCACCCCGTATCCCGTACCCCATACCCAGTATCCCATACCCAGTACCCCATATCCATTACCCCATATCCATTACCCCATACCCAGTACCCCATATCCCAGTACCCCATACCCAGCACCCCATATCCATTGCCCATACCCAGCACCCCATACCCAGTACCCCATAC
>VXBR01000298.1:20428-32871 GCA_013400215.1 Cisticola juncidis | reverse complement strand
AGAAAAGAAAAAAGGTATCTTTTATTGAGGTAAAATAGTCATTTGTCAGAGTTCAATAAACTACATGGATTTTCACATGGTTTCACAGTGGTTTGACAATTTTACAGGATAGTTCAGGTCTGTCTGTGCTTAGCTTGAACAGGAATTTGGGAACGGGCTCATCCAAAGAGGCAGGAAAAAACCTCCAAAATGGGGAAAACCATAGGAAATATTATATAAACCCAGTGTCATGTAGCTCCCTATCCCCTGGGAAATTTCAGTTATATTTCCCAAGTGAAATCATCCCATATTTAACACAACTCACTGCATTTCCTCGAGAGGGGTGAAAAAAGCCTGAATTTTGTGCTGGCCCTCTGCAGCAGTTCACTGTGTGGCAGAAAAATCCTCATAGTGTCTGCTCAGAGTAAATTACTCCCCTGGCCTCATAGTCCTCATCTAAACTGAGCATTAAATTCAGACTGATTTCATCAGCAAATGGAGGAACAAAACAAGGGAAAAAAAAAGTCAGAAATGCTACAACATGGTTAACTTAATTGGATTTTCTGTTCTGAGTCAGGAGAATGAAAGAAACATTAGACAGAACATGCCCAAATGTTAAGGCAGCATGAACAGCACCATCTGTCACAATATTTCTCTAGTTATTTTTAATCTCTTACATAGTTAAAATTATGTTTTCTTAGTGAGAGGCATTATTGTGGAACATTTAACTATTACAAACAGATGCCAAAGTATTCATTATCCCCAGGATCCATTAGAAAGAATAAATGACTGGAAGAGAGGTAATTTACACTTTTTATGCTCTGTACCACTCAAGACTTGATAGAAATGTTGAAATTATCATTTCAGGTCATATTTGAAGGTCTAGTGAGTTTGTAATCCCTCTTCCAGAGGCTGCCACCCCCATGTGTGCCAGGGAACCTCACAATAAAATATTTTACAGAATAAACTGGAGACAAAGATTCTTCTTAAGCCCTGAGTGGCTACCAGTGACTGAGCTCAAAGAGAATAAATTATTTTACCCCTCTTTTTGTTTCTGTGAGTGTGCAAACCTGTTTAAATCCCACGGAATTATTGGCTCAAAGACCCTGAGGGGGTCATGAAAGGGCCCAGGTGGGTGCAGAATGTAAATAAATAATAAATATTTTAAACGCAGTGGGTTTGAAAACCCAGAAACCTCAGTGANTATATAAATAATAATATTTATTGGTCCCTAAATGTAAGTAACCAGCAAAGAACAATCCTCTGCTGGGATGGGGATTTTCTGAATCGTGTTCTTTGCTCCTTTTTCACCAACAGGTTCTTTTTTGTTGACATCATGTCTCTTTTACAAGAATTAATATGGATTGCAAACATAACTGATGTGGTTAATGCTTATCCAACGTGGATGTTTATCCAATTACTGCCTGCAAAACATTTATGTCACAAATAATCTGCAGAGCTCGCCTGAAACCCTGGCCATGCTGGAGTCACTGGAATTCCTCTGTGTGCTCAGGGAGGTCAGGATTTTCTTGGAATCATTTTACAGTAGCAAAAATGACTGCAGTCAGAAAAAGGGATGGGTTTGTTTCAGGTGAGGGAAAACCACCAAATCCTCTTGGCAACCAAGTCTTAAATGACNAGGAGCTTTTAGGCAAAAATATGGGAATAGGAATAACTGTTTAAAATCCCTTCTCTGGACATTAGGGAGTTTAAAGAATCAGCCAAAATAGTCCAGTGAAGAGGGCTTTATTTATTTGCCCNAAATAACAAAATAACAAAATAACATTCCTTTTAAAGCACACAATCAGCACTAAAAACATCACTTTCACTTCTACATTAATAACCCAGCCAGGGATTTGTGGGGGAACAAACACTGGGGAAAGTGTCAGTCACCAGAACAGATGCTGGAAGCTGTAAGAGGCTTATAAGGAGATTATATTCACAGAGTATTTCAGGAATACATGGATATTCTGTCTCCAAATTCCATTAGCTGGGAGTGCCCATCAGGTTATGGGCACTGAGGCTCATCCAAGGCTCAGCCACAGACCCTGCACAGAAACAGAGCCAGGAAAGGAGGAGGATCCTGTACTCCAACACCACTGATGCTCATGGACAAAAAAATTTATTTAAATTCATTTAAAAATTCATTTAAAACTCTTGAAGAAGGAGAGAAACAGGTCACCTGTCTGTCTGCCATCACAGGAATATGTAAAATTGGCTGGCTGAAGATATGTGGAAAGCTGAGAGTGGCAAAAAACCCAATTAATGACAGGCCTTTAATTGCCATGGGAGGTCACCAAGGGAGATGAGGATTTTGAGCAGGGTGTGGTGTAGAAAAAGGGCAGCAGGAACTGCCAGCAGCCACTGCTGAAATCCCAGTGCAGGACAGAGGAGCAGATCAGCTACTTTGAATAGGAATAATTATCAATATTCAAAATAATAACTATAATATTCAAAATAATAATCATAATATTCAAATTAATTTTTTGAATAATAATAATTCCTGCTTGAAAAGCAGGAATACAAGAAATAAGGAAAAGGGGTTTTACCTGTGGGTGATTTAGAAGCCTGCCAGTGTTTAGAAAAACAAGGGATAAAGAATTAACTGGTGTCCATTGTCTCACAACAGAAGTGCTGTTTTCCCTCTGCTGTGAGTTGTTTACATGTCAAAGCCACCAGTTTGAAAAGCAGACCAGACCAAGAGTTAATTTGGTTTGCTTTTCCCTGCAGGAAGAAAACAATTTGTCAAATATTACTCCCTCTACTTTATCATGGTTTTTCTCTCATTTCCCAGTTCAGTCTGATGCTGGAGTTTCATCAGGCTGTAGCCCATAACAAAAAAACCCCAAAAACCAAACCAACCCCCAAATTTTCCTTCCTTGTGAAGATTTGGGCACGGTTCCTTTAGATGTATTAATCTATGTATTGATATATTATCTTTATATAAGCATTATCTTTCAATTCCACTGCTCCTCTGTAGCCAGAATGGTCAATGTCTATCAATGGAGTTTATAATGTCTTATAAGGGTAGTAATTAAAATAGAATAATATTCAGTACCTTGTGATAGGTACTATTTAATAAAAAGCCTTGACTGCTCAGATTTTGTGATTGAGTTGTTATTCATGGTGGGAAATTGCAGGCAGCTGCTGAAATAATAAATAGATCTGATTCATGTGATTTTCCTTTTTGAATCTCTTTTTTTTTTTTGCTTGTATCTTCTACTCAGCTTCTTATTCAGCTTTGGCTGATTTCTGTCTTGTTATCTTGAACTACTAAAATTAGACTTTATTCTTGGATCCCATCAACACAATAGGCAGATGCAGACCTCTGTTCTGCAGAAACATCTTGGGACAAAAGCCAATAAAAACTTTTGTTGATGCACTGGATGCACATGAAGGATGCTCAGACCTAGGTGGTGCTGAACCACAGGGTCAGGTCTGAACATTTGGACCCCACTGAATTCAGCCAGGCCCATCACACTCTTTAAACTTTAAAAAACACCCCAGACTGCACAAAGCACTGGAAAAATGAGAGCAAACCAAGTTATTAAATTGGAAAGATTTAGCTTGCTGGACTCAATGAACACAGCAAGGAAATTTGAGGTTGTTATATATATGTATTTATATATTTGTCTGCGTAATTTTAGGAGAAGTTCTGTAGTGCCTTTAGAGGATAAATGAAAATATTTCAGTGCTTACTGAAAGATAATGGAGAACACTTCCTGTGAGTAGCTAGCAGTTAGATAGAGCTGAAAACAAGAGATTTAAAAGCAAGGTAGAAATCTGTGAGGGGACTGGCAGGAGCTGCTGAGGAATGTGAAAAGTAGGAATTCAGAGCTCCTGAGTTGGCTGTAACACTGAGGAGCTGATGTGATGTGGATCTCACAGAGGATCCACATTTTAAGGACACATTCCTCATCCTCAAAATGTGGATCCCCATGGGATTTGTGTTCAGGAGCTGCTCAGGAAAGCCCTGGAAGGAATTTCTGGAGCATTTCCCAAAGTGATGTTTGGGGAGTCCTTATTGCACCTCCCCTATTTTCTGAGTGAAAAATTTCTCCTCTTTCTGACATTTAACAACCTCCCTGCTCAGGAAATGTCTGCAGAGGAGCAGCTGCTGCTGTTCCTTTGTGGAAAACAAAGTTTTTGCTGGTTGCTCACACGGTTCCATTAACCCTTACACTGCCAGGCAGCTTGCACAGGGTTCTGTTCCTGCTGGAGCAGGATGCTGACAGCCTTTGAGCCTTTCTGTAAAATGCACTGATTTAGGGATGATTAAATACAAATAACTGGCAAGAGGGACTTGGAAAACTGAAAGAAATGGAATTGGCTGTGATGGTGTCTGGTGGGGATGAAGAGTTGCCAAATGCAGTGGGGAAACTGAGGCACAAAGAATGGGATTACTGCACTGGTGCCTCTGTAACCCCCCTGCAGTGCTCTCTTCTCTTTTCCTCTCTTCTTGCTTAAAACACTTCATTTCCATCAGCTGAAGTAGCACAGGAGAGGGATTTCTTCCAGTAAAATATTATTCCTTACAATGAAGCAGTCTTTACAATAAATACACTAATTTTCAGTGTACTTCTCCATTAAACAACAGTTTTTTCATCAGTACTGAGTGGAATTTCTTTGTATTGTGGGAAAATCAGTGACTTCAGGCCTGGAATCCTGTGCTGGGCAGGAGGAAAAAAGGAAAAGAGAGAGTGTTAAATGATAATTGATATGATGTATGGCAATGTTTTTCCACATCATCATTTGACTGCTGTGACATTCACCCCGTGAAAAAATTTGTGTGGGTTTTAACACCTGAAATCATGAACAGAAACGTGGCTTGGTTTGGTTTGGTTTGATTCTTTTTTAAATTTTGTTTTAAACCAAGAGAAAGATCAAGCTTGGCAGCACCTGGGAAGAACAATTCTTTTCTTAACCACACCAAGTACACACCAGAGCAAGCAGTGGTGGAAACATCCTTGGAAAAAGGCAAAAAATGATGGAGGGGACTTTATCAGGGGAAAATAAAGAAATTCACATTCTAACAAGGGTGTTGAATGACTCAGGCCTGCACATTCTGCCCATCTGCCTGCTGCAGAATTAACTCATATTGCATGAGCCACCACACACTCAGCAGTTGGCAACAGCTCCCATCACTTCTCATTTAATTCAGCTTTGGGCTGATAACCCAGAGCTCCCGTGGAATTTAGAGGGAATCTTTTGTTCCTCGAGCCAATAAAAGTACAAAGCCCTTTAGTGTCACCATCCTTCTGCTCTGTTCACTGTCATGGGATCTTTCCACCAAAATTTCCTGTAATAAACGCCAATCACTCGCTTTCCAAATTTATGAAAATTTAATAAGGAATAAAAATCGGTTATAAAAAATAATAATAAAAATGTAATAATAATAAAAGTTCAAAAAGTTTGCAGAGTCAGGACAAATCATGAGACAATAAAAAAACAAAGAAAGGCAGCCCAGGCTGTGGCCACCCCTGTCCCAGACAAAGGGGAAAGCAAAAACCAGGGAAAAATCTCTTTCTTTTGAGGATCTTCATGATTATTCATATTTTATTTAAAACAAGTAATTTCAGCTGGTTCTTGTCACAAAAACTTTCTGTTAATTTCTAGGCACCTGTAAGTTTGTTGGTCCTTGAAAAGGTTTATTTTCTGTTGATAAGGAAGCCATAAATTCTCTTTCACTAGAAGATTTAGGAGTTCCTCAAACTGTTATCTCTGTGAAGAATTTCTTCTCTCTCTCTTGAGCTAAAAGAATATCACCCACACACAGCCTCTATTTTAATTACTAGAACTTATTGTTAATTACAAAACTACATTCACTATATTATTCAAATATTAATACAGCATAATTTTCTACCTAATATATTACATATAGTAAATATCTGTGTAGAGCCACACAATATGACTTTTTTATTTTTTATTTATTTCCTTTTTTAATTTTATTTATTTATTTCCTTTATTTTATTTTATTTATTTATTTCCTTTTTTATTTTTTAAGGAAAAGAAACACCCTGAAGCACATCACATGCACTGATGGAGATTTACAGACCATATTTCACACAGAGACCTCAGGGAGATTGTGGCAGCCCAAGGGGGCACATTTGTATAAAATAAAAAACTTTGGTGTCCCTACACCAGCTCTGCTTCCAGTTTGGGTGAAAATGTTTTTGTTTTGGACCCATTCTCACAGGCTGCAAGATATTGGAGACCTACAAAGGTGATAACTGGAAATGAATTTGATACTTTTGGTGGAAATCCAAGTATTTAAGTGAAGTTGCCTATGTGCCTATGTGGGTTTTTTTTTTTTTTTTTTTTTTTTTTTTTTTTTTTTTTTTTTTTTTTTTTTTTTTTTTTTTTTTGGTTTTTTTTTTTTTTTTTNTTTTTTTTTTTTTTTTTTTTTTTTTTTTTTTTTTTTTTTTTTTTTTTTTTTTTTTTTTTTTTTTTTTTTTTTTTTTTTTTTTTTTTTTTTTTTTTTTTTTTTTTTTTTTTTTTTTTTTTTTTTTTTTTTTTTTTTTTTTTTTTTTTTTTTTTTTTTTTTTTTTTTTTTTTTTTTTTTTTTTTTTTTTTTTTTTTTTTTTTTTTTTTTTTTTTTTTTTTTTTTTTTTTTTTTTTTTTTTTTTTTTTTTTTTTTTTTTTTTTTTTTTTTTTTTTTTTTTTTTTTTTTTTTTTTTTTTTTTTTTTTTTTTTTTTTTTTTTTTTTTTTTTTTTTTTTTTTTTTTTTTTTTTTTTTTTTTTTTTTTTTTTTTTTTTTTTTTTTTTTTTTTTTTTTTTTTTTTTTTTTTTTTTTTTTTTTTTTTTTTTTGTGGTCAACAAGATAAGATTTAAGTCTCTGAGATTAATATCCAGTATTAATCCATCCTGGATTAATATCCAGTGCATCCAGTCTATGATGCACTTAAACCTCACAGATGAGAAAGCATCCATTCCTCTTAATTGCTTCAATTTCAGATTATTTAATCTCCTTCTTCAGAAAAAACCACTTTATTGCAGTGAGCAATAGCATCTTCCCATTATTTCAAGAATCCTTTAGTGAAGTTCTGTGGTGTATTTCTGTATTTCTGTATTTCTGTATTTCTGTATTTCTGTATTTCTGTATTTCTGTATTTCTGTATTTATGTATTTATGTATTTTTCACAGGTGGAACTGTGAGAATTCACTGCAGCATCGTGGTTTGCCAGCTTGGGCCATGGTTTTGGCTGGGAATTAAAGTTTCTCTGAGTTTTTCATCTGCTTTTACCTCCATGACAATGTTTGATATCAAATAGGAGAAAGGATTTGTCCAGACCTATTAGCTGGATCTATATTTTATGAAAATAGCACCCCACTTATAAACATTTTTACCCCTCCAAGAGCTTTTCCATTAATAAAATGCCAAATATAAAGATCATTCAAATGCCTCAAGCAGCCCTTGATATTAAAAAGCCATATTAGCAGGCTATTTTTATTTTAAAATATGTTTCCAGAATTTATGGGCAATCTTAGCATTGCTGGTTTTCTTTAACACTGAGTTTCAGGGCACCAACTTGAACTTTTGGGGATGTTGCCCTGAGTTCAGACACAGAGTTATTCTGTTTAATGGTAATTTTATTCTATTTGAAGGAGTCACTTCACCTTTTTTTACCTCAATTTTAACAATTCAGAGCCCCAGAGCCCTGCATTCTTCACATAAGTGGATGGAAATTTAGATTTTCCACTGCTCAAAAGGGGTAGAAGATGGATGGTACAGAATTCTTCATTATATTTAAAATAAACCAAGTTTGATGTACACATGAATTTGCTCACTATTGCTGTGAGAAGTGCAGGGATGTTAATGTTCACCATCTGCTATGGAATGTGCATGGCAAAAGTAAAAACTGTTTGTAGTGTCCTGCCAAGAAAAAAAGAAAGAAACAACATTTGTTTGCTATTTATGAATCTCTCTCTCTTGCTCTCAAAAGTATTAATGAATAAATACAATTAAATGCAAAAAAATTAATTTTTATTCTAAACCTAAAGATTTTTGAGTGTGATACTGATGCTCATAGTTCTCCCATTTTTATTTTCAGATATCCACCATGGGGATAACAAAATAAATCATCTAAATGCCTCAATCTCCATCCTTTGCCTGCCTTCAAGGGGTTTAAATGCACAGGAACCTACTGTGAGTGAGAAGTTGAAGGATCAGGCCTTAATATGATTTGGACAATTTAGCTGAAGTAATTATTTTAATCTCTTTTGATTCTGTTTTGTTTTTTTGTTTTTTTTTTCACTTGACTTTTTTCATAATCACCTTGTCTCTGCAGGAATCCTTGCCTCATCAAGCTTTATTCATCTATTTATTTTCCAGTTCAAATGGGCTGAGACAAGTCAGTCCAAAAGGGAAAGAAAATTAAGAGTGAAATACATACTTTAAAAAGTATTCTCTCTTTTCCATTTGGTAAAGCAGAACATTGTAACAAACAGAGCTCTCAGATGATTTTATTATGATTTTTTGGAATAGAATATTTTACCTTTCTTGGCCAGAGTTCTATCCCATCCTTAGATGCTGAGGTCAATAATTCACTGGAAAATTACCATTATTTAAAGTATGAAGTTCTGGGTAAATTCCATTGATATGGGAATGAGTAGCAGGTAATTTTTGTTGTGAAAGTGATGTCAGTGGTTTCTGATCACCACATCTGTAAAGAAGATAAAAATGCACATCCCCTGATGTGGCTCTCAGCTGGGGCTGTGTTTGAAATGTCTCTGATTGGAAGAGATGATTCTGTGAAATCATTATTATCTTTCATTGCTGATTGTAAGAGATGGTTCTGTGGAATAATTAAAAAAATCCAAAAACCACCCCAAACCCTCTGTTCTGTTCTCTGAAAATGTCAGTGCTGCTGAGAGTGCCAGCCCCAGGCCCATGGGGGTTTTGGGAGGCAGAACAAGAAATATTTCCCAGCAGAGAAGGGCTGGGCAGGTCCCTGCTCCCTCCTCATCCTCATCCATTTCTGCTCCTGAAGGGAATTTCATATCCCACAGCAGCTCCTCGTGTCAATAATTCTCTTCTGCCCTTTCCTACATGGTGGACAGGTCATTAAAATTAAAATTTAAATTTAAATTAAATTTAAATGTAATTTAAACCAGTTTGGAACAGTCAGGGGCAAGTGACAGAGCTTTAGGTTATGAGAGAAATGCTTTTCTAGGATAAGTTGAGTAGTAAATAAAATAATTTCACGTGAATGTGAGAGAAGGAGACAGCCAGACCCTAACTAAGTGAAATGTGAATTTTATAAGTTATTCACCAAAACAAATGCTTGTTTTCTTCCCACAACAGAGCAAAGCATCAGGCAGAGCATCCAGGAGCTGCATCCTGCCCATGGTTTCCTCTGGATGTGCTCCCTGTGACTCAGATTTTGAGGCAGATCTGCTTTAGGGAGTGCAGATTTTGGTGCAGACCCGTGGCACTGCTGGAATTCCAGCCCAGGGTCAGAGGAGAGGATGTGGCAGAGATGATGTCCATCTGCAGAAAGGAAAAAGAAAAAAAGAAAAAAGAAGAGGAGGAGCTGGTAAAGTGGAAGGCTTTGGGTAACTGGGAATTTTGGATTCCAGACAAAGGTAAACCTCCTGCTGGATCCCAGTGTTTTGGAACATTTATGCCATTATCTGTTAAAAAATTCTGGTTATCAGCTTTAATGTTGAATTTTTGTGATGTGTTCCCTCCATAAAGGTTCTGCATGCTGGAATTCACCCCCTTTCCCAAAGTATCTTTGCTGGAATTCACCCCATTCCCCAAAGTATCTTTACTGGAATTCACTCCCTTCCCCAAAGTGGTTATTCAGGAACACACACACACACACACAGAGGGAAAAAAAGAAATCTGACACTAATGACCTTACTTTTAATATGCAAAATGTCCAGATAAATGAAGGCAGTGGTGGTGGTGACAGGGAGGATGAGAACTGGGAGATCTGACACAGAGGTGACCTGTTTGCTCCTCTGACTGCTCTGGAGCTAATTAAACACAGCATCCCTGGAAATAAAGTGCTGGAGAGGGGCTGAGCAGTCACTTGCTCTCACTGCATATGTCACTTGGGATTATGATTATGCCCATTGCTAAAAGGCAGTTGAATAAGCAAATGTTGTTTTGCAGGAAGTAGGAAAAAAAAAATCCCATCTATCCTACTCCTCAGTGAGACATGAAATGTATAATTCCAGTAATGAGCACTGGAAGTATGAGCTGTGTTCTAGGCCATTTGGGTTATATTTTAATCCTTCCTTCTTCCCCTGTTCTGTTTAAAGAGAAGGAAAAATGATTTTATGTAACAAATGCAATTTGTTGTTGTAGCAATGCATATCTGGGGCTTTATGCTGGAAACTCTGAGTGTTTTAAGGCTTTGGGGCTTTTTTAATTTTGTTCCCCAAACTCCATCACTGGCCAAGCCCCCTCAGCCCCACACCCTGGGCAGTGCAGATCACCCAGCTGAGGATCCCTGCAGGGAACCTGTTTGAATCTCAGGAAGATTTTGATACATTTCTGCTTTTATTTTTCCACTGCTCACTCATTTTTTCCCCTTGGATCTGATGGGGCTGCTGCAAAACCCCCAAAATTTCAAACCCCAGCCACAGCTGTGAGGGGTCACCCCTGGTCTGGAGGTCACTGTCACATCTGGGATGTCCCAGGGGGTGGATGTCCAGCTGGAGGTGGGGATGGGGCTGGAGGTTTTTGGGGATTTGGCTTTCCTGTGCTGAGGGAGGCAGGAGAAGCTGGAATTGCCATCCTGTGAGAGGGAAGTGATGTTTTCTGGGTTTCCCCTGAGCCAGATCACTGGGATGAAATTGAATCCTCTTTCCTGCTTCTAAACACTTTCTGATTTTTCACCTGTTCTCAGCCCCCTCTTGGGTGCTCTTCCAACACCTAAATAAAAACCTAAATCACCTAAATCTCTCTAAAGGGGACCTGTTTGTTGTCCCCTGCCTCTGGCAGTTCTGCTGTTGGCTCTCCCTGTCTGCTCTCCCTGCAGGGCACAGAGCATCACTGAAACCCCTCTGAGGCTGCAGAAGTGGAAAAGCAAATCAAGAGGAGTGGGGCAGCCTCAGACCTGCTGGAATTCACACATGGGGTACCACAACCTGGGCTTTTTCTTTTACCCCTTTCCTCTTTTTGGTGGAAGCAGCAGAGAAAGAGAGGCCACTTCTTGCCACATTAGTTGGTGACAAAAGTGAAGCCTCTTCACTTTTTGGGTGGCGTTGTCACTGTCCCTTCCACACCAGGGCAGAGCTGCTGCTCAGATCATTCACATCCCCCTGTGGTGCTGCCATCCCTGCTGCAGAGGATGCTCAGCCCTGCCAGACAAGCTCCATATGCTGAATTTATGCTGATTTTTTTTTTCCAGAGGCTGTTCCAGCCCTGGGATTGCTCCTCAGCCTCTGCACAGCACTGGGGTCACTCTGGGGCTGAAGGGTGAGGTCAGCACTGCCCCCTCTTCTCCCTCCAGTCAGTGGAGGGAGCTGATGCATGCACAATTATTAAGAAATAAATATATTTTTCTGCGTTTCTTACCGAGGAGTAGAATCATAATTTATGCAAATAATTATCTCAATTTTTACAGGAATCTTTCTGGACTATTTTTGCTCTGTTAAATCTTTCTCCTTTTCACAAATTCCCATCAACAGTGTTTAATTTGTACTACTGTGCTATATGCAGACACTCAAAAGGTGCTTAATTTCCATTGAAAATATTCATATGCAAATGCCCCATATTTTTGAAGTGGCTGCAGTTCTGCTGAGGAGGTAAATCCGCCTCTATTGTCCCACAAAACATATTCCTTTTATATTTAGATTTTTACTCTGAGAGGAGAGCACTGTGCTCGCTGAAAATTGGAAAGCCAAAATGAAGTGTTTGCTTTGGATTGTCAAAAGGAGATGTTTTAAAATCAGGAATTAATGGCTGGCACTTTCTGTCTCGTTGGTGTCCCCACTTGTCCCTGCCCTGCTGCCTGCCTGGTCCTGCCCTTTCTGTGTGTCTTGGTGAGGTGGTGAATTTCTGAAATGTGTCCCCAAGAGGGGAAACCTCTGCATTGTGTGGCTTAGAAGGGAGAGGTCTGCTTAGCAGAATAATCCTCTGGCTTTATGAAAAGGAAAAAAAAAAAAACTTTTAAATATCTCTGGAGAGCAATTTTTTGAGATTTTTTTTGAGATTTTTTTGAAATTGTTTTGAGATTTTTTTGAGATTTTTTTTGAGGTTTTTTTGAGATTTTTTGAGATTTTTTTTAAATTGTTTTGAGATTTTTTGAGATTTTTTTTGAAATTTTTTCGAGATTTTTTGAGATTTTTTTTAAATTTTTTTTTAATTTTTTTGAGATTTTTTTGAGATATTTTTGAAATTTTTTTGAGATTTTTTTGAGATTTTTTTTTGAATTTTTTTCGAGATTTTTTTGAAATTTTTTGAGATTTTTTTGAGTTTTTTTTCTTAAACTACTGTAAATTATAGAAAA
>VXBR01000298.1:9164-19645 GCA_013400215.1 Cisticola juncidis | reverse complement strand
TTATTTTCTGCATTTAACCCTTCTTCCTTGGTAGAGGGCTGGCATTGCAGAGTCAAAGCTTTGAGCCACTCCCAAACTGGTGACAGAAAGATTTAAGAATTAAAACAGCTTGTCATCTTTAAGGCTCTTTTGTTTTCCATCTAGATGTTTTGAGATATGTATGATTTTGAGGTATGAATTTTTTTGCATATATGTATTTACTTTGCTTTTAAACTGAGTTTAGGGAAAAATATTATATATTTCATATAATATTTTATATAAAATTTTNTTTTATGTAAAATTTTATATTTTATATATATTTTATATAAACTATATACAATATAGTTTTTAGGGAAAAAAAAAACCATTTCCAAGATGGCAAAAAGTTAATATTTCTGTAAGAAGAGGAAACTCAAAGTGTCTTTATCCTGTAAATGAATGGGCAGACATTCATTAATTTGAAATCCTCCATCTGATGCAAAACCCCCCCTGTCATGGGTCAGCTTTGCAAGCTGCTGAGAGACTGAAAATCCTGAAAATCCTGAAAATCAGAATGATTGGAAGCAAAGCCATCAGTGTAAGGAGATGTGTCAGCTCTTGCAGGGGATGTGATTGCAGATGTTCATAGGAAGAACACTAAATCCTGGCCCTGACATGAATTTTTATAAACCTTTCTGCAAGCAGGATGGGACAAATAAGGTAATAGACTTGAGCATTCAGCACATTTGGCTCAGCTAAAAGGAGTGATTGGGTGTTATAATCCATCACAGCATTCGATTTTGTGGTGGGAAAATAAAAAAATAACTTCCCCATCCTGTGGAATATGAGCTCTGAGTTTTCCTGCTCAAAACCAGAATGGCACTGGAGCCATTCATAGTCGGAGTCATTTTCTTTGTGTTTTGTTTTTGGTTTAAAATGAAATATTGACAGGGGGAGCACAGAAACAGCAGCACAAACCCCTCTGTGGGGCTCACGGAGTTGGGATGCTCAATATTCAGATTTTAGGTTCCTACTCTGAATCATGAACAGCATGGGGATCCTGGAGTGTGCCAGGAATTGGAAAGGCAGCCTGACTGCTGGGTTGGAAAGGTTGGCTTCAATGTGGGATTCTAAATCTTCATTTTTTAAATTTTTGAAGCCCTCATGGTCTCTCTGGATAGGACAGTGTTCTCTGTGAGACCCACAGCTCATATTTGTGGGTTGTGTGTGTGCCCATCCATAATAAATGCCTGCAGAAGGACACAAACCACAAAATAATCAGAAAATATAATATTTTACTGGAAATAATGTGATGATTCCCTGTGCAAATAATTCTTTAAGCTCTGCCCCAGACACTCTGTGGTCAGAACATTTTTTGCCACAAAGCCTTGTGCCCTCCCAGTGAATCACAGGCTGAAGAGAGGTACTGGAAATAAAATTCCACCAAGAGCTGTCCTTGCTCTGATTTAGGGAGGTTTAATTAATCAGATTGCATTTCCTGGACAGCCAAAACTCTGTTTTTCTGCCATGACCCAGCTGTTGCTGCCATGAGGTTTGAGTTGTTCAAGGCTGGGAGCAAAGACTGGAAATTGCTGTAGGAGGCAGGAGTGGGAAAAAACAACCCTGGAGCAGCAAAAAAAGGAGAAAATCCAGCATGCAGGAGAATTCTTCTGTTTTTGGTGAAATATTTCAGAAAGCAAGGCTCAGGTGCTGAAGATCTGTGTGAATTCCAGCTCCTTACAGGCACACTGAGCCCTCTCTTTATCTCCCTGCTGTAACTGGAAAAACAAAATTCAGAAAAAAATTAGGATGGCAGAGCTGAGCTGGGAGATTAAAGAGGAAAAATGTTCAGGAGTGTTCAGTTTTGATCCTTGGGATGTGAAAAGCACAAGGGCATCTGCTCTTGTGACCAGGTTCACTATAAAGTCTGAGATTGATTGATTGATTGATTGATTGATTTAAAGCACCTTTGATTTCGTGCACTCATTGATTTCATGCACCTACCCTGTAAAATATTTTGATTTATTTGCTATAATCTTCCTTTCAATTAACCTGAACTGAGCCATTGGATAAGCAGCTTGATTGGTGCAAGGACAGGAATCCTGCTGGTGGTTAGCAGCAAAAAAAAAAAAGGGAAATTAACTTCTTAGAATGCAGCAAAATAAAGTCAATTGCTCAAAAACTGAGCAAGATTTGCTTGTTGGCTTCCTTTTGTATTTGTCAGTAAAATTAAAGCATCTTTCAGAGCTAGGCAGGATCGAAGTGTATTAACTTAATTGGCATGTTATGTAGATTAATAAAGTTTAATGCCTGCAGGTTGTGAGTATACTTAGAGTTTATTATGACTGTTAATCAGAATTAAAAAGTTCTGAGGAAATTTCAAAGCCATAAGGACTTTTCTACTCATATGAGCCCTTTGGTATTAACTTACTGCCAATATATCAGCTTGTCATAAAAATGGAAATGAGGAATGTATTGGTGCTGCACTATCCTTTTAGCATTAATTTCTTTTATATTTTTTCTGGGAGAGTCTGACTTGCAGTAGAATTCTTTCATGCTTGTGTGGGGTTGCTTTCTGAGACCCCAAAATTGTCCCAGAGCACAGAGAACAGGTCCTTGGGACTGTTACTTTTATTTATTTTTCTTAATTCACACCATGTTTTATAGAAGATTCAGACAGACTGTGGCTGGTTTTAATTGTTTAATTTAATTTTAGTTGTGGCCTGGTGGTTAAAACTGGAGTTCAGTTATGGGATGAGGAAATGTTAAACTTTTCAGGCTGCAGGGAAGATGTTTATTTGTTTTTTTATAAATCTGATACACAGAATATCAGATTTTGTGGCACTGAGAAGTTCTCCTCATGTCTAAATGCAGGATAAAGGAAATATTTTGCTTTGCTTTTTGAGTGCCCTGTTAAAAACCTATTTGAGGGCTTAGGAGTCAAAAGAAGTTTTAGAAGGTTTGATCATAAATATTTCAAAATAACCAACCTTTTTCAATTCCTTCTTTGATCTCCCAGCTTACAAATTGCAGAATCAACTTTATTTGTGACTAATTCCACAAATTGATGGAATTTTGCCCAAGAATAAATTATCCCAGGATGCTGAATTCCCTGAATTCCATAATTTCTAAACAGAGGTGCTTTTTTAGCAAATCTGGATTTAGCAAATCTCTAAACTCTGTTCAAAGCAGTGCAGAATTAAGGGATCCCTGTTGTTTTATGCTGAAAATGCAAAAGTAATCTCTAGAGTTCCTCATCCCTTGCCAGTTTTGTTCCTACTGTGTGTACAGTAAATTTCATAAAATATTAACCTGTAGTAAATATTTAATCCATAATTTATTTGCATTATATAAGTTCACTCACCAATATATGAAGTGCTGAATAGATAGTTATATAAATATTTTAAAGTGACAAATATATAAATATTTAAATGGCCAATATAAATATTTTAAATGTAGGAACAAGGGCCATATTCTGCTTTTATTTTTCCTCAGAGCTGAGTAGGTATAATTGCTGACAGCACTTTAATCTGCAATTCTGAATAAAAGCCCCAGAAAAAGAAGTGTGTGCTTTCATTTATGTCAATAAACTCTGGACTCAGTAAATAGAGTAAATTTCAGTATTTTATAGGGGCAAAAATTATATTATGGTTTTATGCATTTAATAGAATTTGGGGAATATTAAAAAGAAACAAAACAAGTATTAGCTTAAATTGAAAGTGGAAAAATGATTATAAATGAATTGGTTTTAGCTGGTTTCATAGAATTGGGAGGATAATACAAATGAGAAGACTTGGGGAGGGAATCAGTTTTTGAATATTAGGAAGTGTGAGGAAAGTTCTTTGAAAGTTGTTTTGTTGTGTTTTTTTTTTTTGTTTTGTTTTGGTTTTTTTTTTTTTTTTTTTTTGTGGGGGTTTTTTTTTTTTTTTTTTTTTGTGGGGGTTTTTTTTTTTTTTTTTTTTTGTGGGGGTTTTTTTTTTTTTTTTTTTTTGTGGGGGTTTTTTTTTTTTTTTTTTTTTGTGTGTGTGTGTGTGGTTTTTGGGGGGGTTCTTTTTGTGTGTGTGTTTTTTTTTTTGTTTTTTTTTTTTTTTTATCCATGTGGTGTTTTTGCATCGATTGAAGAAATCTGTGGCAAAAACCAGTGAGTGCCTGGCTTTGAGGCTGACAGCCTGATTAACTGATTAAATATGGATACACCTCTGGGATACACAGGTTAAAATCAGAGGAATTCTGAGATTCTCTCTCTTTTCTTCTGGCCTTGGGAGAGGTAAACTGGCCCTGCCTGTGGGAAACCTCTAAAAAAAATTCCTCAGAGCAGGAAAAATGGATCAATCCAGATCAATCTTTTTGTATTTTTCTATACAAAAAACCCTGCAGGCTATAGGTGAAGGTAACATTATAAATTACTAAATTTACAAGGAGATATTCAATGCTGTGTTTGCCAAACTAATTAAAAATTTGTACACGTAAAGGGATAGTGCAATTAAAAAGAAATTGGATGAATTTCCTGTGGTCAACCTGATGTGGTTTGATGCTTTATGTGCCCACACAAAACTTGTCCCCACAAGGAGAAGCCCAGCAGACACCCCAGGACACTCAAGATGTGAAACTTTAGCAGTTGCACCTAAAATAATCCTCTAATGTGCAGAGGAGGAAGTGATTAATGCATTTTTAAATGAGGCAGGACAGCCAATCCATCATTTCCTGGAGGAAAAAACAAATTCACTTTAGAGAACTTGAGAAACTTTCTCAACAATAGAGTTGTTTATAACCATTGGTGGTGATTGTGTTGTTTTTCTTTCCTTTTTTCTCTCCCATTTTAATCATTTTTTTTTCAAATAATGTGATGCAGAAAGAATAAAGTCATTATTTGTTTGGGGCTAATTAAAGCCACAATTATATAAGCTGCCAAACAGTTGAAATTTAGGAAGATTCTGCTTGACTTCTTTAAAGATATCTCTTATTAACAAGTCTAAATTCCTGTGCACTGTCCAAGAACAAAACCAATCAGCTCTGAATAACTTATTATTTCTATATTAATTAAGCTTAATCACCCTGCTAAAAAAACCCCACACTGATGCTGAAGTTTATCATCAGATCAGCCAACATTTGTTTGAAAAATATTAAATTATTATTAAATACACCATGCTGAGCTGTGCTTTTTTTTGTTTAAACAGAGGCAAAACCACACACAAAATCAAACTTTCCTGCTTTGATCTGGAGAGCTCCTGTGAGCATCCCAAGGTCTGCAGGAAGAAAACTTTGTGGGACAACTTATTAAAAAATAGGAATGGGCTGTTTGGTGAGGGAGATGCTTCTGTCAGCCCTGTGCTGGTGCTCTGGTAAAAAAAAAGGGAGAAAAAGGAGAAAAATATGAATTTTATTGTTTTTTAACTTCATGTGGACACTTTATGATGGGCTGAAGAAGCTAGAAGGATTATTTTTGTTTTATTTCTATCCCAGAGTCGAATTAGAAAGGGAAAATTATTATTTTACCTCCTGAAAAGCAGCATGATTGAGTCGAGCTGGTTCAAACTTGCTGCACAAATTACAACTCTTGTGTTTGCAGGTCATGGACCAAAGGCTTGAATGTGGAAATGTGGAAATGTGGAAAGGACCTGCTCACTGCACTATAAATAATTGTTCATGAGAGTTCATTGCAGGCATTCAGAAATTAAAGAATGGTGGCTTAATTTTGGTAAAAGACATTCCCAGATGTCTTAGTTTTCTATTATATGTAAGAGATTTTCTATTATCTGTAAGAGATTTTCTATTATCTGTAAGAGATATATGATAATATCATAGTAACAACTTCAGGAGCTCCTCTTAGAAACACAAATTTATCATGGATGGGAACTTGAGTGAATTTTACATATTAACAATGTATTCTGCAGTGTTGGCTTGAATTTGCTGCCTCTTATGTTTGAACTCCCTTCAATCAAAGGCATGATAAAAACACCTTTATCTCCCTAGACCCCTGTACTTTTCAGCTGATATTCTTTGATTATGCAGATGTTAATTTTATGGTGAAGACAACTGGGCTGGCACAGGTTGTTCCTCTGCCACTCAGGAAAATAAAGAATATAATCTGTTTGTTGGGGAGAAGGCAAGAAGAGAAGGAAGATGATGCTGATGTAATTCATCAGATCTGGAGAGATGCCTTTTAATTACAGCTTGCCTGATTGGAGTTTGTTGAAGCTGATTACATTTTTCCTCGTGAGTATTTGAGTTCTTTTGAA
Source organism: Cisticola juncidis (assembly GCA_013400215.1). Taxonomy (NCBI): domain Eukaryota; kingdom Metazoa; phylum Chordata; class Aves; order Passeriformes; family Cisticolidae; genus Cisticola; species Cisticola juncidis. The sequence goes on along the minus strand of VXBR01000298.1, from coordinate 13,448 downwards.
GTTTAATGGGCTGCACTCTCACACTTTGAGCTTGTCCCAGTGGTGGCAGATCCCACCAAGGAGATGTGACAGGTCTCAGCTCAGGGAGTGGTGCCAAGTGCAGCTTGTGCAGTGACATTCCTGGGATTAGGCAGCTGCTTAAACTTTAAAACATTCCTTAATATCAAATTAGCCCACGTAGAACCAAGCTGCAAATGAGCCTGAGAGTGAATCAGTGGAAAAAACTTCTTTCCTTAGCTAGGGAAGTATTTCAAGTTCAAATAGATGCAGTTTCAGAAATATTTCTTGGGTTACCTATAAAACCACCAAGATCTGTCTTTTGATTGAAGATGCATTTTTCAAATCCATGGTTTAATCACAGAGGGTAATTGTAAAGTGGATTCTCACAGGCATTAAAAGGACACACTCATATTTGGGAATGTTTGTGAGACTTTGTTTGTTTTGGTGGAATTTAGTATTGTTTAGATTCCTACAAGATAAATAAAAACTCTCTTTGTCCTCCAGTGAAAGACAAGAGAGTTGAGCAGCATGAAATACAAATGAAATCTGCACCTCCAGTGCAGACTTAGAGATACTTTAAATGGAAAAAGAAGTAAAATTGAAAAGAAATGAAGTAAAAAATGAGGGAGTCTCCTTGCTGTAGTGGAGCTCCCTGTTTTCTTAGCCAGTGCAAAATATCTGTCAAATAACACACCCCAGTCAAATTGCTGTCATTGTCAGATTGCTGCTCTACAGAGGCTTATGTTCTTAGCTTTGAGTTGTTATCATTTGGGAAAAAATGGTATTTCAGAAGTCCAATTTATTGCCAAGTGCTTCAGGGTCCTTTGGGAACAGGTCTTTGTTGTACCAAGCACTGAATGCCTGTGCTGCAGGCAGAGGTGCTGGGGTGTTGATAGTAAAGCAATAAAAACTGCTGGAGGGAATCAAACCACACAAAAAAAATTAAATTTGAAACAGCTGGTTGAGATAACTTCGGATTTCTCTTTAGCCCCTTCCTGAATAAACTGGTTATTCCACTTCAGGGCCAACTAACAATGAACTTTGCAGCAAAATGAAAAGATGAAGAGGATGGAGCAGAGCAGAGCTTCAGATGAGGGTCACTGTGCCAGGGCTGCAAAGAAGCCTCTGGACTTGTCAGAGATCATGAGCATCTCTGAAGTGGAAGCAATTTGCAAAAACAGTGTAAAAGGGAGAGCAACAAACCTTTGTTTATAAATCTGTGCAGCATTTTGTAGAATTTCTGTGTTATGTACTCAGCTTGAAGGGAGGGAGTTACACTTTAAAAAATATTTCTCTGATGAGGAAATAAGAAAAACAAGAAATAGGAAAAACAATTCCATCCAGGAATTCCTGTTCAATCCCTCCTTGCAGCTCCTGTGTAGGCTCTGATTCCTGAAGCTCTTGGGAGAATAAAGGCTCTCACCAAAGGGTGAATTCCTCCCATAAATACATTTTTCTCAGCAAAAGGGAGCCAGCCAGTTGCACAAATGCTTTCTGGATTTTTCTGCTGCCTGATACAGCTCTGAATGTTTGTCAATAACACTGAGAGACCTGAAGAAACTTCAAGGGAATGGGAAAGAAAGGAAAGGAGAATCCAAGTGAGGCTGGACCCTGTGGCTCCTTTGCCCACTGTTTTTATATTCTGAATTGTATTTTGTTCAGATTTTGCTTCCAGATGAGCTGAGGGCTGATGCCACGTGCTGTGGCTCGAGGAAAATGAGAAATGCATCCTTTTCCAGCAGTTTCATGGGGCTGATTGCAGGACAGAGAGAAAGGAGGGAGGAAATGCATCAGCTCTGCAGGGCATCCTGAGAGGGAGTGAGATCTGCTTGTGCTGACAGAGCAGATCTGTTCTGCTCAGAAATCCTCATAAAAAATGGGATTTTCCCACTCCTGAGAAAGCAGGAGGCAATGGGGGCAGGAGAACTGTGCTGGTCTAAAATGAATTTTATGCCAAAGTGAACACTGGGCTAATTATCAGTCCCTTTAGGGTCATATCAGCCCTGGAATTGCAGCTGCTTATATTAATATTGAATTTAATATTGAATTTAATAATATTAATATTGAATTTAGTTAACTCCCTTTGCTTTGGAGAGATAGGCACAGAAAGGAAACATTTTAATGTCAGTAGCAAAAAATAAAAAAGTTTCATTGAACATGGAACAGACCAAATCAGCTCTGCTGGAACAGGGAAAACATGAAGTGGAAAAATGCTCTGAATAACAACCACACCTGGGAGTTTTTCCTCTTTTTAGGATAAGAGGTGTGGATTTAGGAGGAAATTATTGTATTTTACCAATGAGTGCAGTCCTAATAGAATGAACTTCAACAAAAAACCCTATAATCCTGGATAAATAGATAATTTATCTGCTTATTTCTGAATATATAATATATCTGAATAGATAATAGATAATTCAAGCTGTAATTTTTGGACTGGGGTGTCTCTGTGTAGATAAATTTATGCTTTATGAGGGTGAACTGGGGATGTGCCTGGAAATGCCTTTTTCTGCAACACAGGCAGGTGTGTAGGACAGAAATTCACAGGGTATTGGCAAAAAAAATAATAAAAAAAAATTTTTTTTTGCTTAAAAGTTTAATTTCTCCAGAAATTTAAAGTGGAATCAAAGCCTTGTGGTGAGGTTTGTCTGTGTTCAGGGCTTTTCCAGCAGGGCTGCCAGCACCTCTTGCCTTCCCTGCCTCACTTCCCCTTCCTCCTCTGAGCTCATCTCCCACAGAGATATTTAGGCACAGATTTCTTGTATAAATCATTTATAACTGAGTTTTACCTTTCTACTGCTTTTATTTCTGCCACAGGCAGAGATTAGTGAGGAGAAATGCCAGAGGAGCAGCAGTAGATACCTGATTGTCTCGTGCCACTGACATGCAACACCCCAAAGTACAAACTTGCTTCTCTTTAAGAAGAAATTGTTTGGATTTTTGCTCTTTATTATTATTATTTATTATATCAAAATTATTACTTTGATATGACTTGTCTTATGCTCTTAATTAATTGCTATACAGTGGACATTTAAAATCACAAAAAACTTCCTTACAGTGTGTTGGTTAAGCCACTTCACATTTCCCTTCAGATTCCCAGCAGGTCAGAGAATTAATTGTGCATCAGCCAAAAATTTTTTTTGTTTTTGTTTTTGTGGGGTTTTTTGTTTATTTGGTTTGTTTTGGGTTTTTTTTTTTGCTTTTTTTTTTTTTTTGGTTTATGGTTTTGTTTTGCTTTGTTTTGTTTTTGTTTTTCCCTGCAGAACTTTTCTACAGAGGTTTGCAAGCTTGACTTGCACAAAAGTCTGAGAAGGATCTTTTATTTGACAGCAGCTGAGTAAGTTCAGAAGTACAAACTCCAGAGATGATAACTCATTGTGCTTGCATTTTATTTAGCAAGATTTGTCTTTACAGCAACTGACGTGAGCCCTGATGAGGGATGAGGTTCCTGCACAGCCTGAGTTTCCACCAGCTCAGATGCCAAATGCTTCACAAAAATACAAATTGTATCCAGTGACTATCACTGACTCACTGTCACTTTGATGCTGCTGCTTCATTTTGATGTTTCACTTTGGTTATTTTTTTAAAAGAGAAGGCATCTTATAAAAAGTGAGAAATTTTGGGCTCTTTGTGCTCTTAGGCCATGCTGTAAATTATTATTTACCAATTCTTAGTTCCCTTTGACAGGCAAGTTTTTATTTGCTAACTTGTTTTAATTAACTCTGTGCTGGAGGTGTGGCTCCAGTGGTTACAGAAAGTTTCTGTCAAGTTGAGATGTTTCTGAAGATGAAAGAAAAAATTCCTGATTAGGAAAAGTTTTTAGCCTATTAAGCAATGAAAAATCTATTTAACAAAATATAGCACACTTTTACTATGTGAGAGAAAGAAAATAGGTGCTGAAGGTTTGGATACACATTGAAAATTCTCTTAAATGTGACCTTTAATCCAAAACCAGAGGATTCTTCAAGGAAAATTGATGTTGTGTAATTACAGCCTCTCATGTTGGGTGCTCCTCCACTTGTCATTGCAATAACAATATTCACAGAATGAAGGGGACAATAATGCATGTAAGGAAGATCAAAAGAAGATTAATAGTTTTTATGCAGATTACACAGTTTGCAGTTGAAAAGCTGGTCTAAGAGCCTAAAGGTGTTTCTTCTGCTTAGCAAAGATAAAAACTGAAAAGTTGTCCATAAAATGGAATTACTGACTTCTCATGTGTTTCTCAATTTCTGTCTTTTTATGTTAAAAACTAAAAAAAAAACCAACCAAAAAAAAAAAAAAAAA
>VXBR01000294.1:328827-370839 GCA_013400215.1 Cisticola juncidis | reverse complement strand
GTGCAGGCTGTGACTGCAGCTTTACCCAGCTAGGCTGTGGCTGCAGGTTCCACCAACAGGCTCTGACTGCACACCCACACTGACCTCACAGCAGTGATGCTCTCTCCCCAGGAGCCGCCTTCTTCATCATCCTGGTGTTCATTATGCTCCTCCCCAGCTCACCCACTCCCTTTTATCCCTTTATTGGATAGAGCTGTGACTCACTGGGGCGAGGCTGTGTTGGGTAATTAACAGGGACCAGGTCACCTACCTGTATTCCCCTCTCCTACAGTGAAAGCTGAGAAGGGAACTGAGGGAATGAAAAAGGGGATTGCACAGGAAGAGAAGAATATAATTGTGTCCATTCTGGGCTAAATGCTGTGCCAGAATTTGGCACTCTGCTGCTCAAGTTTAAAATTCTGCTTTCTTGGTGCCTTATGACACATCCTGGATATCCAGCATACAAAACCATGTAAAACTTCTGTTAAATTATAATGGCTACAAGGGAAAAATAAGAAAGCTTGTTGCATGCACACAGGAAGGTCATGAATTCTTTACCATGTTCTGATAAAGAAAGAAAATAAAAACTAAAGCAAAAGGCTCAGCTTCTTTGAAGCTGGCTATTTTGTTAGCTTTTGCCTGTAGCTGTACTTCCTAGTCAGGAATGACAACAGAAACTTTAGGTAGTATTTATGTACTTGCAGGCAAAGCCTCCATAGCTGTTTGTATAATGAAAGAGATGTCGCCTTTAGATCCAATTAGATAAATTTATCCTGCGAATGAATGGACCTCCTAAATGCACAATAAAAACAAAAAGGGTGATTATGGCAGTAGTATTTTAATGCATGAAGGGAAAAACTGAACAAGGTTCCTAACTAGAAAGAAATTATATGTTTCTTGACTTTGGATTAGGAAACACACACATTTTTGGGGTTTTTAACCTATATAATCATCCTCCATCTTTAAGAATTTATTGTGAAGGGAATTTTGGAGCAACTTGAGAAGCAAATGCAGAAAAGATTTCGTCCAATTATGGTTTTATCTAAAACGTTCCTATTCATTTGAGTTGGCTTCAGATCAGGGTCTTAAACTGGGAAATACAGTGCTGTGCACTGTGAAATGGAGAACTGTGCTCAGGGCACATAAAGAAAGGTGGTACAGGACCACAGAAATCTGCTGGCTTCTCCTTCACTAAAGTGGGCTGTGCAGCTTCTTCCAGTGCCAGGACAGGGTGTATCTGTCACAGCCAGCACGTGTGCCAGTGTCAGCGCTCCCCAAAGGCAGCAGCTTCACTGCACAGGAGGGCAGCACCTGTGTTCCCCATGTGGCTGTCACCCTGCTCACCTGGGGGCTCTGAGCAAGTCCCTGTGCTTTGGCCCAGAGCACCAGCACTCCCTGTAATAGCTGAAGGCTTTCTAAACCTTCAGGGATGCAAAAATCCTCTGTCTCCTTGTGACCCCAGTGCAGGGCCCAGGTGGAAAACTTCTGATACAACCAAGACACAGCCAGGCTCTCCTTACAGCTCTTCCTAGATCCTAATTAGTCTCCTTTGATGGCTGACACTGAAGTAGGCACGAGTTGTCTCTGAAGGGGCGTTTGGGCTCACTCCATGGGAGCAGACAAGCAGTTTTTTAGCACAAGGGGAGGTGATTCCTGCCCCGGCACCCAGCTGAACTTCAGATCCCTTGTCCTTGCTGTGATTATCATCCTCTGCAACACTGTCATATATTTTTGCTACAAATGCCTCCTCCCTTCCCTCCTCCTCCTCTTTTTGAGAGAAGCTGCGGTGTGTCCTGGAGTTCAAACAACCTGCAGTGCCTTGGACACATCTTTCCAAAACCAGCATTTACAATTCATCAGTTTGCCCTGCCCTGGCAGTACACCCAGTTTGAACCAGGGCTGCCTTCTTCAAAACATCTGTTAGCTCAGCACTGGATAAAAGAGGAGGAAAACCCCACCTTCCTCCTGATGCAGCAGGCAGAAAGTAGGTAAAGGATGAGAGCAGTGAACACAGCACTGGCGTGTTAAAACTCACAAAAGAGTAGACCTAGATGGCCCTGCTGTAGAGGCAATGTTAGTACAGTAAATTCTTGGCTTTCCCAAGGCAGACCCATTAAATATGACAAGCAATATTGGCTTTTCTATTTGACTTCAGAACAGCAAGAAACATACCCTGAATGTGAGCCAATTGCCTGGCACAATAGAGCAGCTGGCTAAATTCTCTTGGCCTACAAAGCCTTTGCATTAAATATTCTACTTAAATTGAGGAACATTTCACATGAGCAAAGAAAATTTTGTATACCACTAACATTTCCAGGGATGATTTCTCTTCTGTGCCCTGGTTTATGTTGTGGTGACACTGGCATGAGCCAGAACAGGAGGACAGGGCTGAGCCAGTGCCCTGCTGGTGCTCCTCCAAGCATTTTGGCACAGAAAGGATGCTGCCAGCCACGCTCCAGCATCACTTGCTGTGGACCACCAGTGGGGCAGAGCTACAAGCTCACATCCAGCAGAGTCCTGGAGACAGCTCTCGTTTAAAGCACAGGAGTAACTTTGCCCAGCAGAGCTCAGCACCAGGAGAGAGCCTGCCCAGGCCCAGGTAACCACGGGGGAACATCTCATTCCCTTTGAGGGCAGGGTGTGTCTGCACCCCTGGTTTAGAAGATAGAAAACCCAATCTACAGTTAATGACAATGTAAGATTTTTCCTCTTTTTCTTCTGCAGCACCTCTAGATGGTCACCCAATGTTACAAAGGCTGTGCATCCTGTCCTCTGTGTCACTGGCCTGGCCCTTCAAATCCTCCTTTCAGTGGCTATTGTGAGTTTTGTAGCACATTCTGTAGTTGAAAACCTCACAAATATGACCTTACTCAGCTGCATGGGTCACATTTCAGGGTAGACTGTTACTATTGTCCTCATTTTAAAACCCAAGGACACAAAATTCACAGAAACAGTGAGGCAGGCCATGGAGCAAGACATTGTCAGAGGCAAGACCACCACCCTGGTGTTTCTCCCCCAGTCCCCACACACATGGATGGATGTGACACACAACAGCCTGAGCACACGTGGCTCTGCTCAGGAGCCCTGCTCTGGACTCACTGGGGGACAGGAATGTGCAGTTATTTACATTACTTCCCCCACTGAACCCAGCAGCAATGCAAGTTCAGGCAGAATAGTACATTTTAAGAAATGAGCACATGTGGCATTTTCACTGACTCAGAGTGCCAAAATTACTCCATCGATTCATTTTGTATTTGGCAAGCGAGATAAAGGTTTTCATTCCCCTAAACAGCCTCCCCAACACCCCTGTAGTCAATTCATCCTCAGAGCCTGGCTACTACCAGAGCTAAAAACTCTCTTTGGAAACCTACACCATTCTTAGCACATCTCAGATCCCACCCACTCAGCCGTAGCCTTGGCTGTGGACACAACCCTGCATTCACATCACACACACACACAAATTCCCTGTCAGCATTTCCCACCAAAAAAGGACCCACAATGCCACAAGCAACAAAAATACCCTCAGAGGACTTCCTCAGATTTTCTGTTTGCTTACATAATCACAGTTATTGTTCCTACAGCTTTTCCCAGAACTATTTAATGTAATGATAAATAATTATGAGAAAACTGTATCACTAAAAATTCATAATGGTATTATGACTAACTAGAAGAATTTATCAAAGCAGTTGCCTTAAGAAAAAGAAAGAAAAATAATCCGTCACAACTACAGCATTTCAAAATGTTTGTTTCCTCAGCATTTTATTATAAAAGCCAGATAAAATAATTAATTTAATATCTTTTTTTTTAATTCAGGATTTTCTTTAGAGACCTCAAAAGAGATTTATTTATTATACTAAGAAAAGCTGCAAATATATAATAGAAAATGCATGCCTTAGCTGATGAAACATTTTCAGTCCATTGCTTCATATTTGGACAATTCCAGAAAATAATTAATGCAGATGTGCTTGCAGAGCTCAGCACGGAGTGTAAATGAAAGGTGGGTTTAAGAATAGGTGGAAAATACTCCCAAGAATGGCTGAAATGACCTAATGAAAGCCAGAAAATGAGCCATTAAGCCCCTAGTCTTTCCCACTGTATCTTTTTAGATTTGAGGAAATGTGCAGAACTTCTCCGATGGGTAGTAAAACCTTTCCAGGATCTTTATGGCTCTGGCTGACGCCTGATGAATTCTGACTGAAATTCCCAGCTCAGAGTATCCTTTGCCTTTTTTCCCATTCTGAGACAACTGACCCCTCCTGCTCCACACATCTCACTGAGATACCCTGCCCTGGTTTGAGGCTGCCAAGTCAGATGTCTGATTGTGTGTGCCACAATAAATAACCCAGTGGGCCTGGCTCAAAGTGCCACTTCCACCCGCAGCAGGCAGCTAAGGGATGAGGTAGGCACAGCAAAATATAATGCCAGCTCAGGTTCATCCCCAGGATGGGGTTTGATGGAATATTTGTTCAAGCAGCTGGAATAGCAGGCACATGCATAAAAGGCAGTATTTGCCATTTACTGGAGTTGTGATTTCACACTAGGACAGTCCTGAGCACAGAACAAAGAACAGAATACAGCACAAGCCTTCCAAGCCACAGCTGGCCTCATCCCAGTTTCCATGTGTGAGGTAAGAGATGTGCACTCCCTCAAACACCTGACACATTTGTTTGCAAGGGCTGACCCAGACCAAGAAATGCCTTCTTGGCTTTTCTTGGAAATGGTTTCTTGGCTTGCCTTGGGCTTGATCCCTCCTCTGTTTGCTTTCCCCATCTGTTTGTCTGCTACAGATGCAGCAGCCTTCCCGTCGTCCTTTCCAACCTGCTCCATTTTTCATGCTTTTGAGGAAGAGACATGGTGATTAAGGGTTTTCCTTTTCCCTTCTGCAAGGCTTTAAGAGACTCTGCTACCCAAGGGCTGAATATGCTGTCCTTGGGTGCAGGTATGGGGCAGGTCTCACTCCTGCAATGAACATTAACCAAGAGCTGCAGGGTTACTCTCATTACCCACCTGTGAGTTCAGGTAAATGGTGGAACAATACCAGTTTTCCTTTCCATAAAGCAGATAAAAGCCCCATGGGCCATTGCCACAGGAATGGTGTCAGACATTCCCTCTCCACAGGCTTTTGCCTGGCACAGCTGCCAGCTGAGCCTTGCTTGGACAGCCAGGTAAGCACAGGGGCACCTCAGCTGAAAAGGAAAGAAGGTGAAAGTGCAGAAGACTAAGAAAGAAGTAAAGAAATAAAATAAAGGAAAGAAGAGCCCCCCTTCCCCTCTCACTCAGCACACCTTTCCAACACAGACTCAGGATCATCTTCTGGCCCCGGTGCTACCACTGGGGCTGGAGGGACCCTCACTCCCCTACAAAAGGTTCTGGAGTGAAGTTCAGCTGGGAAATGTGCTTTACCTTATCATCTCTCAACAGACACCTCTTCCAGAAAAATTAAGTGTTTCTTTAACACCCACAAGTGAGCTGTTTTAATTTACTTTCCACATGATTACACATACTTTCCACTCCAAATCCAAATCAAGCAATAAATAAACAAATAAAAAATCCCCCAGAACTGACGAACCCCTTCATTTCTGCTACTTCCCCATCTATTTTTCTGCTGGCATTTTGCACTATTGCTTTTAAATGGTTTGTCCGTGGTGTGTTTTCAAATGCTACAAGCAAGAGCGGGTTTGAAAAACAAGGAAGTTGTACAGTTGGAAAGCTGAAGTGCAATTGGCATACCAATAAATGCCTTGATAGCAACTTCAATACAACTGCACTGATGTGTCTTGTTTGCAGAGCTTCTCTCTCTCATGGCCTCATTTTCTGAAAAACCTTGGGCCCTGCACAGAGGATGAACCAGGAGTGGCCCCCAGTGTTACAAAAGAGGTGCTTAAAAGGGCAAAGGCTGTGCAAAGCAATCGCTGATGCTGGAGATACTTTGGCTATGATTCTGGACTATGACTGTGTCTAATCCTCTTAAAACAGGGTAAATATCACCTGCCAAATGAGTGTTAAATACTCTGCTCCCAAGGGAGTTTCTCTACTGACTCCTTTCCTTTGTTGTTGGCTCAGAGAAACAGCATCAGGAAGCAAAAATCAAAAGTTGTCTCACCACTCCATGATGAATGTAGTAGTGGGGAAGAGTTATTTCCAAAAGTTATGGTTTCATTATACAAGCACAGAAATCTCTGTGAAATACCTTAACTGCACAGACATTTGAGCTGTGCCTCTGCCAGCTCACATCCTGGTTTTGCTGCTCTTGGCCAAGACAGGAGAGGAGCTGTTCTTGCCATCCACAGTTCATCCTGGGGGTGAGAGTTTCCCTCCGTGCTGCTGCAGACAGCACAGGAACTGCAGCCACTCTTCTGAGCATCTTCTGAGGCACAGCCCATTCCAGATGTCCACACTGTCCCAGCAGCTTGTTCCCTGTCACACAGCTCAGCCTCTCAGAAAAATCACATCTGCTCTGGGTCAAGCAACATTGAGGTTACCAGGGGATGCTCTAGCATGGTGTCCCCTCTCCACAGCCGGGAAAATACAAAGAAGGAATAAACCAGCTCTTTTCATTTCTTCATAATTCTGCCTGGTGTGCTGCAGCTTTGTTGGCAGTGACAAATACATGAACTCTAACCAGGTATTCTCAGAGAGAAAACTAGAGAGAAAGCAATGGCAATTTTTTCACTTGGAAGGAGAGAACCAAGTGTAAAAGTTTGGACACAGATGCTGGTACCTCACTATAATCCAAGCCATAAATTCCTGGTCAGATATTCCTGTTGTCCAGACATTATCAGGTGATCAAATGGAGCAGGCACAAGGAGATGGAACATTCCCCAGGATGATGGCTGGTATAGAGAAGAGTTGCAAGGAGTTGAAAATTTGGCACTGGTGTTTTTGGGTAATGTTATTTTCTTAAAAAAGAAGAATGAGTGAGAAGGACTTATTCTATTAAAGGAAGAAAAGAAAAAAAGAAAAAAAGAAAAAAGCCATTGAAAAGAATTGTATTCTGGGGGAGATAAAAAAATGGGTTTTCGCTCTATGTGAGGTTGAGGTAGAGCAGGATTTAAACTGACCTGCAAATTTCCTGTTGTGTGACAGTATTTTTTAATTCTGACTTTTAATGTACCAACTTTTCTTTAAAAAGTAGCATTTCAGGAAAAAAAATACCTTCAAGAAAGACCTTGCAGCCATAGGCAATTTGATCAAGCCCACAAGGATAAAGCCTAAGGTTTGACTCTTGAGCCCTGGTGAAACCAGCTGAAGGGTTGAAAGCTGTTCCACACCCTGCTGACCTCCCTGCTCCTTGGCTGACCTCCTGCATGTCTGAAGAAAAGCAGCAGAGGGGAATGTGAGCAAACATCTCAGCCATGGCTCTCCTGCCAGTGTGATCTCACCCCTCTGGCCTAATTAGCCCGAAGGGTCAATGACAACAGGCTCACAATGCATTTATCTTTCTGAAGTGTGCTGACCACTAATTGTTATTTGTTGGGAAGAGAGAGAATCCTAGAGTGTGACTGGAGTGTCTGAGCTCCCTCACTCCAAACACCGTCCTTGCAGGGGTTTATTGCACTGACAGGACAAAGGAAGTACATTTGGAGGCCAAGTGTGATGCTTTAAGTTTTAACTTTCAGGTTTTTTAGATTTTGTGCTGCCTAGGGTGTAGTTCTGGGCCTCACATTAAGTGCCAGTAAGCTCTCTCCACAGAGTAGGTAGACAAAACAAATCCTTTTCCAGCTTGAGACCAAGGACAATGGGTACAACCTTCAGGCCCAAAAGCAGAAACAACAGTGGAGTGAAGAGAGAAAACGAGAAGGATGAGGTTTCACAGCCTGAAGCTGTAATTGGACAATTAAACCCCAATATGCAAAGGGACCTAAACTTACAAAAGTGTGAGACCTCGTCCATTCTAGGTCCACCTTGGGTGTAGCCCTGGCCAGGCTCTTGTCCTGCCCAAGGTGTACCCTAAAGGCCTTTCAATAAATATCTGCTTTATTCTCCAGCTCTGTCCAGTCTCTGTTCCAGCTCAGCCTTCCCAAGGCATCAAATAAATCAACCCTCTCTGAAAATGGCAAATTCCAGCCTGACCACGTGCCCAGTGCCCTGCTGTCCCTGCTGTCCCAGCTTTGCTCAGGCAGTCACAGGGCAGAAAGCAAATGGGAGCCTCTCTGCAGCCTGTGGGGGCTCAGCTGGGAGGGAAGCAGGAGGCAGAGCTGGGATGCTCTGTAAGGCACAAAGCCACTCTGACTGTGACATCAGCCAGGGAAAACTTAGGTGCTGCCCTGGGCAGTTTTACTGGCTTTTCTAGAAGGAAATTTATGTAACCTGGACAGCTGTCTCCAGGAGCAGAAATGCTGCTTAAATGACTTCATGATTGCTTGGCTGAGGGCTAAAATTCCAAGCTTTTCTCAGCAGCATTGGCTCCTGCCTGGATGCAGCACTGAGGTACACACCCTGATACTGGGCCACAGATGTAATAAATAGAACTCTTCTTTCCACAGTTTATCCTCACAGAAAGTGTTTCTTGTCTTTTAAATCCACAAGTGTCTTTCAATTCCTTGGGGTTTACTACCTCTGTTAGCATTAGATCAATCTTTTTCTTTACAATAGACTTTTCAACAGTAACTCTATCTTCCTTAAGTTAAGGCTCAGAAAAATTGACAGATCAAGAGATACTGTGCTGGGTGAATGCTGAAACCAAAAGGAAAAAGGGCAGAAAATCTGTGCCTGTATCCAGAACTAATTAGATCTGGGGGAATAATGGATTTTTTTTTTTTTTTTTTTTAATTTGGGGAATGAACATAAATTTTAAAAAAGGTTAGACCAAATGCAAATCACTTTACTTATTTTAAATGTTGGGGATTTTAATTAAGAAAGACAGAAGCCTCTCACTATACTATGATTTTGGTGGTATTCAATTTTCTGAAAGGTTTTGAGTTTTTTTCTTATTAGACCATTTTTTAAGTGAAATTGTAATATCTTATTGTAATTGGGAAACAATATGTTCTGTGCAAAAATGTGGAAATGAGAAGTTTCTGCATTTCTGGAATACTGTGCAACTTTGAAAATAGCAAAGGAAATTTTAAAGATGTTTTTGCTTTTCCCTGCTCACTTTGCCCTAAATTCCTGAAGTTGTCACACAGCAGTTTTCCTTGGGTGAGCTGTAGCAGCAGGTTAGTTTTTCTTACTTTGCAGAGCTTTGAGCATGCCTTAAAGTATTTCAGGGCCCACATTCTAACCTTGTCACAATCCTGACAAATCCTACCCTGCCCAAAGTCACTGGCTTTGATCCACTTCAAAATGAGCTGCTCATTCCATGCCTTTTCAGCCCCATTACCCGTAATCCCCATCCTGTGCAGGAGACACGTGGAAAACCTAACCTCTTCTTTTTCAAGTTTTATTTTCTTGCTGATTTCTCATCTTTTATATTCCTTCTGCTTCTGAGGGATAAATTCCAGAAGTTTTCTGGGTCCCTTGTGATGACCAGGATTTGTACATCTCCCAGTTTCTGGCCCTGTTCTGGTGTAACTCACATTTCCATTACTTGGTTCAAGCTGTGGCCTTGCCCCCACGTTTCACAGCTCACATTTCCAGTCTCAGAATGGTTCTACTGCACCCCTACTCCTCATTCCCCCAAACTATAACAATACTATTAAACTTATAAAGGGGAAAACAGCATGCATTATTCTGCAGACAAACAAGGCAAGGGTTCCACATGGCACAAACACAAGTGCAGGACTTGTAAAAGTCATCACCAGATTCCCATCAACCAGTGGTTCTGTCCAGAAAGTATTATCCAAATATAATTTGAAGAGGAGCTGGCAAAAAAAAATTCCCGAGAATTAAAATCCTCAGGGAAGCTGCATCTCCAGTGAGGTTCTAGCCTCTTTATGGGGTGCTAGGAGGGTTTCCCTGAGTAGTCCCAAATCACTGGATTCCTGTGGAAGGGAATCATCTCATAGGCTGGTTAGAGGATTATCAATTGCTTTTGTTTTTCCACAAAGAACTATTCCTGGTTTTCATCATGTGAACTATTTTACATGTAATCTGTTGTATTAATCAAGTCCCACAAAAGTCAGAGCCTTAAGTCAGCCTAACAATCTGATTTCCCTAAAACAAGTGTACATCATCATCCTTGAACATCTCCATGTCTCGTTTTACCATTTCAGAGTTTTAGTTTTCTGCAACACAGCCATTTATCAGGCACATAAGTATTCTGTGCTCCTTGCTCTGCTTCTTTCAGGGCTCCAAGGGAACAGCACTTTGTTCCCTTTCTTTTCCTCTTTTTAAAAAAGTTATTCTTTTTCCTGGAGTAGTGTTAAGGGGCCTGAAATCCCCCCGAAAAAGTAAAAAAGAGAGAAAAAAAAAGACTTCTGGAATTTTTCTTCAAAGCTTTAGTGATCACAAAACCATTTGGTTTTATCAAAAGTAACACAGTCTGAGAATTCTGGGGTTAAGGCCCGAAGTCCCTGTGGAGGTCTGCTTATCAGAAGGTACAAATATTAGCCTGACACCTACAGAGGAGAGAGAAAAGGGAGAGAAGAGAGAAAAGGGAAAGAATATCATGACTTGGGAAAATCAAATTGTGACGCTCCATCAAGAGACTGCAGGTGTTCAAACGCCTTCTGCCAGGCTGTTATTTAAACAAAGCCCCAAACCCAAAACCTCCTAATTCAGAGACCTCATTGGCTTTATTCAAGAAGATGTGAAGAAAATAAAGCAAAAAAGCAGGAACAGATTTTTTGAGTGTTGCTGATCTGTTGAAAAGAAAGTGCATCTCCAAGAAAGGGCCAGAAAGACAGAAAGCTCTCCATGGTAAAAATGCAGTCTCAAATTCATTAGATTATTTCTGAAATACTCTGAATTCACTGAATATCACTGAAAGGGGTGGCTGTGGCTGCTGAGTTTGAAATTAAAGGTACCTCTGGTCTTTACTCAAGAGTATCTATCACAGCATTGTTCTGCTTTGTGCACAGCTTGTCTGCTGGGGTAAATCACAAGGCAGGCTGCCTTCCTCCACATTCCCAAGAAAGATGAGGAATGATGTAGCCATGGTGGAATAAAACCTGAATGATCTCCAGGAGGTTTCCCAACAAGTATCCCAAAGATCTTGCTGGAGTAATTGTTGCTCTAGCTATTAGGAATCTCAATGCTCACAGGAAAAACTCAGGTCAGATAAGTCCTGACTGTATCTTGCACAAATCACTCAAACATGCTGAGATGGCCTTTCATGCTCAAGTGCTATTTTCCAGGATGATTTTATTCACTTCATAGCTTTTGGTGTGAAACTTCATGCCACAGAGAATTTTTCCAAACAGCATTATTGTCACTTTGGGTTGACAACTTTGAAGCTTTCCTTTAAAAGGAGGAGGAAAGCATTTCATGTAAGGATAAGGGAAATAAAGCACTTGTATTTGAGGCTAAGTGCAAATCAGTGACTGTGTGGGTTATTAAAAAGCATGCTGTTGATTTCCTGCAAACTTCCAGGAGGAACAAGCCTCACATTAGCTTACTTTGTGTTTACTACTCAGCTTTTCTCCTAAATTAAACTGCAGCTATACTTGAACAGGTATCTGCTTAGAGCACCAGTTATTAGCAGCGTTCAGGACTGCAGGTATTCACACAGGCCAGTGCAATTCCACACAAGAATTCCAGTTCTTGCTCCAGGTTTTAACAAGTTTCAGATCCACCCAAACCTGAGTCCTCACTGAAATTTAGCTAAATTGTTGTAGTCGTTTCTTTATGCTATTGACCTAAACTGGTTAACACAAGACTGTCTTTATACTTGGGCAAATTTGCATCTTTTGGTATCTGCAACAGACCCTGACAAACCAGTATGATTTTGGCCCAGAATTAGTAGAATAAGAAATAAAGATTGCAAATACATGGTCATCAGTAATTCACATGGCAGAAATACTTTTATCCATCCAGTTTCACTTCTAAACTGTACCTGAAGTCAGGTGTAAAATGGCTGTGTTTAGTCAGCTGTCCCACAGGCATTGCTGGTGATGTGACTGTGAGATTATCAGAGCTTTAATAACATTTAGAAGTTTCCTAGAATCTCTGTAGGGCAGCAGTGCTGAGAGCCTTGGGCTGAGCACTCCCAGCAGTGGTGCTGGTTGCTCTGGGAAAATGCAGTGAGGGGTTAAATGCTAGCTCAGGCCTTAGAAGGCTTCAGAGGAATATTTCATAGACAGGAAATATTTCTGTCTATGAGGCTCACCTAAAAGAGGCTCTGACCCTCAGCTGCAGTAAGATGTTTATTGCAGGTGGTCTCCAGAGTGAAAGAGGGCATGCACAGAGGAACAGGGTCTTTTCTCAGCTCCTGCCAGGGAGGAGCAGTTTGGGACACAGCCAATAGGGTCAGAAAGGGGAGGAAAGGGTCAAACTACATGATACAAGCTCTAGGGATCCCTGAGGAGGGAGAAACCATTCCCACAGGGAATTGTAACACACGGGCAGTCCAAAGCCAGCCCTGAAAGGAGCACGTGTGTGTTTTTAATAGCCACACTCTACTGAGCAAAGGGAGATTGCTCAAATTCAGGAGCAAAACTTTTTTTAGAGCTTTCAACTCCTGGATTTGCTGCTTAGGAGAAGTGGGATGGATGGGATTTTTGGATGGACGGATGGATGGATGCAAGAAGATTTGGGTTTTTTTTCCTGTTTCCGGAGTGGCTGGGAAAGTGGGTTGGAAGAGGAACAACAAACTGAAGGGGAAAAGCAGCAATGCAAGCCTGCATGTCCAAGGTTTTCTCTGAACCCCAGCCTTCCTGCAGAGGACACCTTCCCAGAAGCACAAAGGGTGACAGCAGATTTTGTGCTGGCTGTGATGTATATGAGAGCAACAGGAAGGACAAAGGGGTTTTTCAGTCTATGGTCAGATATACAGTGATCATCTGTCACTAAACAACAATACAACCTGAAGGTAATTAGGACATCAATGAAGTAATTACCTCCATTCACACCAAAAGGTGACTGGATAGTGTGGTGAAACAAAGTGGAGAGTACAAAAGGAGGAGAAACACAGATCCATTCATGCTAATACAAAAGGAGGAGAAACAGAGATCCATTTGTGTCTCTGCCAGATAAGTGCATTGCATAAAGCTATCTCTGTACCATTTGGATGTGCTCTTGTAGACGCATCAGCACTCCCAGTTTTTCATGCCTGGATTTATCCATAGATACTCATCACTAAGCACAAGATACATACTTCAGTTTAGCATTCTCAAAAACGAGGCCTTAAAAGTAATTTTTTTTTTTCTTATCTACCATATGATTAGAAGATTCCTTGCGTTTTTCTTTGGGCTGATAGCAATGTATAATTGCTGCACTTGAGTGAAATCAAAGCACAGCTTTTAGAGACAGTGTAGTGTACACATCTGACAAGAGTGGAAAGAATGTTACCTCAAGCCAAGCTGTTTGATTTTCCTTTCTCATAACTTTGCTACAAGATGCTTCACCAACACCAGATTGTCCTTAACCAGTACATAAAGAAAACGATCTTAAAATATTGTCAAGAATATTTGCTGGCTCAAAATCTACTCATCTGTCTCCACTACCACAATGAAGATAACAAAGCAGGCTAATTATTCATAATTCCTCTACCTAAGGCATAACACTTTGACTGAGCAGACTGGTAATATTTTAACAAGCTGTAATAAAAATCAGAGTATTTATCCATATCCATCTTCTATAGGAGCCCCTACATTAATCAAGACTTAGCACTTCGTATTCTCCCCACAAAAAATCCCAAATATAAGTATGTTCTAAAAGCTCACAATGTAAATAGGAACATTTTGTGTTCATAAACTCAGAGAAAGAGAAGAGGAGAATTGATGAGTGTCATACTTTATCTAAAGTATTATCTTTGTGAGTTTCCATGTATTGATTTTGGCAGAAGAAGGATCAAACCTTGCTGTCACTTACAATGGTAAGAAAGTGTTTAGGTAATGCCTGATTAGGTTTTAGTGTGCAAAACAAAATTGCCTGGGTATTCCAATGGTTATATCCCCCCATAGCACAGGTCTAATAAAAAGGAATGAGTAACATTGCAATAAAACAAGTTTCATCAGTTATTTTGTCACTGAACCAGTGTTTTTTTACAAAAACATTAAAGCCAAGAGCTGGGCACTCACCCTGAAACATTCAGTAGATGGTGGCTTGCCTGGTCACAGAGATAAAGAAAGCTGGGGCAAGTCCTGTCTTAGTGTCATTATTATCTTTTTTGATCTATTTTACAATTTCCCTCAATGTATCTAAACTGTGCTTATGTGAAACAGTCATTTCAGTGATGTTCAGAAATGATTTCTGACATTTAGATTTCTTGGATTTACTTTGTTTTGGATGAGACTGGTAGCTCTGCATGAAGTGCTGCTTCAAACTTTGCTTAAGAGAAACGCTGTAGTTTGTTACCCTCAGTTCAGCTTCCTCAAGCAGTTTCAAAAACACAACATTGAGATATCTGTTTAAACAGAACTCAAATTTTGTGAGAAAATATGAGTTAGAGAAATGTAAGTCATTATGTCTGGTCACTACAGATGAGCTCTGTCCCTGCCCTGGAGGGGCAGAGCTGGGTTAGCAGTTCCCACTGAGGTCTTCTGCCAGCCACAGCTCCCATTCCCCAGTGATACCAAAAACCTGTCTTCATGGGCAAACAGCCTGGAAAATGGTAATTCCAGAGAGGAGGATTTAAAGAGGCACAAACTGAAAATGGTGACTAAGCATTGGATTTGAAGTTCTCAGCTGTTCCTATCTGTGGCACTGGCTTTAGCTTCAGTCCACAAGAGAGGCAGGGAGTGTTTTGGAGGCACCTGTGCCAAACAGATCCCAAACACAGATGTCTGAGCCTCAGATCTCAGTCACAGCTCTACCTCCAGGCCACAACTGTGCTAACAGCTCTGCACTGATGAAGGGAAACTTTCCCAGAGATTAGCACTGTACCTCCTCTTCTTTAATAAAAGATGTTCTGGAATCATTCATCTGGCACACCATAAAATATCTGGTTTCCTTTAATTATTTTTTAAAATCCGACAGCGGACAATGAGTCTGGGATTTGCAATTTCTCTCTCATTTCTGTAGTCACCCATTCTGTGACTGAACAAATCTGAACTGAAGTGGAAACTGTGTAAGGGGAACTAAGCAAATCCAAAAGTGATACACCTCTGAGGCAAGAGCAAAGGCAGGAGAACAAATAAATGAGTGAGGGAATGGACTGGTTTGTACAGCTGGTTTAGCTTAGGGAATCAGGCCCAGACACCCCTGGACTGCACCAGTGCCCTTTTCTCTGGGCTCCTTTGCCACACGTGGGGGTACAGACACATACAGGCAAACAGCAAGTGCTCCTTTTGCAGCCAGAAACAGTCACCCCTGGAAAAGCACAGTTCCAGCGTGCTGAGATGCCTTAAACAAACAGCTTTGCTGTTCAGAATTGGACTCATGTTATACTTCCTAGAAATAGAAAACAGGGAAACAAATTAACAACAAAACCGAGGTTTTGGGGATATCTCTTTAGCTATTATCAGTCTCAGAACTTTGGAACCAGATTGTCTTTAGCAGTCACCCAAAGGACAATGCAAGGAACTGATCTTTTTTCCCTTGCTTTTTCTCATCACTATTCAATAGTGTTCCTCCACAGTATCGAGAATTACTGCTTTATACACAGCACTAGAGTAGGGCCTGTGAAATACAGCACACTTCACTTCTCCTGGCTGCCAGTTAGCAGCGTTTTGAGTGGGACTGATGGAGCTGGGCAGGCCCAGAGGGCAGTGCTCTCCAGGAGGATGGAGCTGTGCTGCCCAGGAGGATGGACCTGTGCTGCCCAGGAGGATGGAGCTGTGCCCTCCAGGAGGATGGAGCTGTGCTGGCCAGGAGGATGGAGCTGTGCCCTCCAGGAAGATGGAGCTGTGCTACCCATGAGGATGGAGCTGTGCTGCCCAGGAGGATGGAGCTGTGCTACCCATGAGGATGGAGCTGTGCTGTCCATGAGGATGGAGCTGTGCTGTCCAGGAGGATGGAGCTGTGCTACCCATGAGGATGGAGCTGTGCTACCCATGAGGATGGAGCTGTGCTACCCATGAGGATGGAGCTGTGCTGTCCATGAGGATGGAGCTGTGCTGCCCAGGAGGATGGAGCTGCACTGCCCGGCTCCTGCGGGCACTCCCAGCCTGCTCCCTCCTGCCCTCCCCGGCTGCCTGCCCGTGCTCCAGGCTCGGGAGCGGCTCCCCATCACACGGATGTCCATTTCCTGGCCGCTGTGCCTCGCTGAGACTCATCAGGCTGTCAGCAGCAGGGCGATTTAGGGGCTGCACACCGCCTGCCATCCCTTATGTTCGGTGCTACACTGACACCTTGTGGCCCCTAACCCTGGTGAGGCTGTGAACCAGGCCAGCACATCTGCAAAGGCTTCAGAAAGGATGCAGTAACACAAAGTTTGGGAAAACAGCACTGATTTCCCTCTCGGTTCCTATCTGTTTGAATTCTGTTCCAATTTTGTGTGTCCCATTTGGTAACAAACTTTTGTGTTAAGTTTCTCCAGTTAAACAATAATCAAGTCAAAAGTAGCAACAAACAGATCTTAAAGCTAAGCCAGAATTACAGCAGGTGCAGATGGAAGCAACTTCTCAGTCTTAAGAGAATGCAGAGTCTACAGATACCTATTGCTTCCATATTCTGTTGGCAGGCCCTGTCCTTGGTTTTATAAAGGTGAGGTTTTAAATTGCTGTAAATATCTACCCATTACTTCAGCTGTTATTCAAGAAAATTTCCAAGAACAAAACCGTATGGGTGGTATGCTACTATTTAGCCACAGTATTTAATGATCAACAGTAAGAATAAAAGCAAAATAACCTGTTTGGAGACAATGCCAGTGGTTGTATCCACATATTAAAGCTACCTGAAATTAAATCATGTGCCTGTTAAGAGGCAGGGCTGTCATAAAGTCATCATACAACCAAATGGAGTCTTTGCCTTTCTTTGCCTTTATCCTTATGGGGA
Source organism: Cisticola juncidis (assembly GCA_013400215.1). NCBI lineage: Eukaryota > Metazoa > Chordata > Aves > Passeriformes > Cisticolidae > Cisticola > Cisticola juncidis. The sequence continues at coordinate 353,883 of VXBR01000294.1, read as the reverse complement.
CTGGGGAAATAAAACAGACACTGTAGAACTGGGCATAACTCCTTAACCCTAAATTTTTAATATTTTTAACAGGTTTTTATACAGCTACAAACAAAATATGAACAGGCCTGGAGCTGAAATGCAGTGTGGATGATACAGCAAGTAAAGGGGATTTTAGTACTGGAAAAACATGAGAGAGCACACTTCAATCCAGATTCACTCCTCTAAGAACTCATCCACCTCAGCTAAAACACAATCTCTGGTGCTGCTGGGTAGGTCAGTGAAGAAACATTCTCTGTAGGATGACTGAAGGTTCTCCTTGGGTGCACTGAGCTTTAGAGGCATTGATCTCACCCATCAGTAATTACTGTGTTATCTGATGAGCCAGATTAAAAGCTACAAGCTGAAGTGTTTCAGAGAGGCATCTAGAACTAAGGTCCCATGTCTTATTTATAAACAATGAACTACAGCTAAAATAAACGGGATATAAATCACTGCAGCTGAAATAAATGGGGTACTGAATTTAGGGTAAGGCAGAGGATCTTTAGATGCATAATCAAATAGCTAAATCAAATCAATTAAATGAATGAAATCCAATGAAATTACATCAATTTAATTTCATATTCCCATTACTATGCCAGGTAAATTTCTTTTTTTTTTAATCTAGTAAATTATCAGTGTATAACATTAGACAATTAGATCACCACAGAATCAATGTGGGAGACACAAAGAGTCATAACTGTTAAAAGGCCTTCCCTATACAGAAAATAAAGGAAGATCTCACTGAAAAACCCTGCCTAAGAGATTCAGCTCCTTTTCTTAGAAAAATACTAGAAGAAAACAAAATGTTTTGCACATTCATCATAGGGTCTGGTGTAATCACTGGCAAAAAGGGACATTGCAAAGGGACACCTTCTCCTCCAGCAGACACCACTGGCTGTGGGAGGGTACAGGTCCCTGCACAGGAGACTCCTGAGAATGGGAGCAGGGGAAGAAAGTAAAGAGAGAGACAGGACTGACTTGACTGGTGGGCTCAGAGCAAATGCAGGACAGGGACAGATTGGTTCAGATTAGATTACTGAGCCTGGTCCACTTGCTACTGTAGACAGCCTATGAAATAAACTGTCCCATAAAATAGGCACATTCTCCCCAAAAGCTGTGTTCTGTCTCTGCCATCAGGACTTCCATCCTTTATGTGCTTCTCTGCTACAGCCTGTGTTTATTCACAGACACCATACCTGCTCTTTGTGCCAGCACTGTCCTTTCACCACACAGCTCTCCTCTCTCCTGCTGTATTTACAGGGTGTTTCCTGCTGTCCCTCACCCTTCATCAGGCTCAAGTGAACACACAAAGCCCTTTAATCTCCTCTGGTGGGGGCTGCCAGTGCAGCACACTGTGCCTGTGGTGCTGAGAGTCCTCTGGTTTGCACTGTGGGTGACAAGAGTGGCAGCTGGGATCCCAGGAGGTCTCTGCAGTGGTGGCAGCACCTCATTCTCTGCAACTCTTGCCCCACTCAGGCTAAGGCATTACTCACCCTCCTTAAGGGCTGCACAGGACAGGCAAGCCCAGGGCCCTCCTTTTCTTCAAACTTGTTTTCACTCTCTGTTTCATCCTGAACCTATTTTGCCAGACCTCAAGATAACTCTGAGTGCACAAGTGCCTTCTGAATAAATTTTTTCCCAGCATGTTTGCTCTTTGTCCTGGGCAGACCTTTTCCTCTAGCAGGTACAGCAGCCTGTCACATCAGATCCCCTTTGTCACAGGGAGCAGGGCAGACCTGTCTCAGCACAGCAGTCAGGAAAGGCTCCCTGTTCCTGAGACACTCACACCCAAGGCTCCTTCCTGAGGAGAAATGCTGCCACCAGCAAGAGCCACTCAGGAAGAGAGAGCATGGCATCCCAGGAGATGGGATATTGAAAAATCAGTGGGAACACGCTGGGTGTGTTTGGGTTTGAGTCAAACATCCCAGACCCACAATTTCTGTATCAAACAGAAAAACACGCTGTACTAATACTATCTTCTGGATTGAAAGCCATTTAAGCAATCAGAAATATGGGTAGTGAAAGTTGCCACACATCATATTAAAAGAAAAAGTGTCAAGGGCTTCCCACACAAAGTTATTCATCACTGTGTTTTAGTTTTGTAGCAGAAATGGCAGAAACTCTATTCAATTTTGTTTTAAAAACAACTAATTAACTAAAGATTCATTAACTAAAAAGGTATTTTCTAGGAGAAAACTTTCATTGGCAGACATGAAATCAGAATTTTTGTAGTATAGCCTTTTTTTTACTTATGATGTCTATGGTAGCCAGAAATAAGGGGAAGAAAATAAGATGTCAGTGCAATTGAAACCCCTTAAACACTTTTAGAACTGGAAAGATGACTTCTTTTCCTTCACTTGTTTCATGAGGTCAGCAGACTTTTGTGGAGCTAAAATACAAATGAATGTACTGAGCAGCTGAGCATGGGATAAAGTCAGCAACTAGAACAAGACTTCAGATACACCAAAAAATTCACTCTCATGCTGTCACACTCTGCTCCTTTATACTACTCAGAAAACTCTGGCAGACTACTGTGTTGGGTAAAATCTTAACACAGAGGTTTCCAATGGGTTCATGGCAGCTGGAGCTGCCCTCTCCAAAGACACTCAGGCACAGGGGATGCACTGGGAGGGTGTAAATCCAGGCTGGAACTCCCTGAGATCTGCCAGCAGCAGACACGTTAGAACAAGCTCTCCTCATGTCAGATAGGAGCTGTAAAGACAGCAGAGCATCTGAGAAGCAGATCTCACTCTACTGGAGACATCCACTTCTCTTCTGCAGTCCAGGAAAAAACAGACCAGTAAAACTGGCAGTGTGCATAAAAATGGCCTCAGTACTCTTCTAATTAAACAGGTTACAGCGGGTGGCAAAAGGGCTGCTGGCAGAAGGTACACAAAGAAAATGATTGGGCTTGATCTTCAAGCCTAACATTATCTGCAATAGGGATGGAACAGCAATTCTGCTCTTTAAAAAGCTGATGGAGTGACACAAGTTGAGATGCTGCCATCTGACACCCATCAGGTGAACACAGCACAACCAGAGGCAGAGCCCTCTCCAGTTACCCCCCTTACCCCAGGGCAGGTAAGCAGGGCAGCGAGCAGAGAGCTCTGCCCCACACAGGCAGCCTTGGCTTCCTCTGACACACCCATGGTGATGGGAGAGAGCCTCAAGGTGTGAACCCTTGTCCCTGGGCCCAAGAGAAATCATCATCCCATCCTGGGAAAGGAAGATGTGAACAGAAAGACACCCAAAAAAAGGCAGGATAGTGAATCCCAGGCTCCCAAGGACAAGTGTGGTGGGGCTCCAGCCACTAGAACAGCACAGATGAGGACAAGCACTTCACAGGAGGGACAGACCCCAGCATGGGCCATGCCAGAAGCAGACAAAGTCAGACTCTGGGACTTCACTGCTTTCCAGCTTTGTGGCTGCCAAAGAAAGCCAGGCTAGAAGAAGAGGCACAGCACAAGAATATTTCCAGTCACAGGGGTGTCAGCACTCTCTGGAGTGATACTGCTTGCAAACCTACCCTCAGTGGCCTGCTATGAACAACGAACAGAAACATCAAATGAACTCATGTGCCACACACCTTTAAACTCATCTCTCCATTCTTTTGGAGAGAATTAGGAATATCCTGATGAGCACTGTGCCTGTTCAAAACCAGTTCAATGCAAGGAGAAACAAATTACTGCAAATAGCGCTTGTGACTGAAGTAGGATGCTTTGGAGAAACCATCTGCATGGCTTCACCCCTCAAAAAAAAGTCTTAGCGTTTCCTAGGGGAAAAAAAAAATAGCTGTGATTCTTTCACCCTACTCAGTGTGATGTTCTGTGGCACAGTCCCTGGAACAGGAGTATGAACTCTTATGCTATATCTTAACAGTACAACTGAGGCCTAAAATATCTTTGTTGAGCTACTTTAAAAACATTTTATTTTGAAATTTTCCTTATCAACTTTTCTCCTGAAGAGAAAATATAAGAAAAATTTTCTTCTATTTGCATTACTTTTTTAGCTTAATAGAAGCAGACTTCCTTGAACATTTTTGGTGATGCATCTGTATTACTGCATATTGCTTAACGATGTCAAACTCTATCCTTACAAAACAAGGACCATTTTCTAGGCTAATCTTATTTATATTATTACAACAAAATAGTCATTTTAAAGACAAGAAATGTCAACTCTGAGATAAAATAAAGCCTCAGAGTGCAAGGGAAGAACAGTCTTTTTACTTCTCCAGTCAGCATATTGGAAAGCTGATACAGGTGACTAGTGGCATTTGCAATTTTCAAGAATTCCAAGTGATGCTGAGGCTGGCAGAGTGGTCTCCCTGCAGTTATGGGATGGTGTAATGAAGATGAGGCTGCCTGCCAGCTCTGTGTCCTGGGCAGCTCCCAGGCAGTGCTGCCACGTGCACCATGCTCTGGGAATACCCTGGGAAGCTGCAGGCTGAGTGCAGTTTAAGAGAGCACAGCTATGCTCCTTCAGAGAAAAAACCTGTTATTTTATTTTACATGGAGAAAGCCTGGAGAGGTTTCTTGTGAAATTGTCTGCTTGGAGCAGCCTGTTCCACTGGTGTCACACACAGCACTGCACCCCAGCACCCTCCCCTGTCCTGCTGCAGCACAGGGGAACCTCTCAGTACCTGAGCAGGATGATCTGGCCATTTCTTTTCCTTTCATTTATTTATAATACATGCTGGAGCAAGGCTGTCTCCACACCTTTTGGTGCTACTCTTGAAGTCAAAATGGGTACGTGCAGGGTGCACTCACTGTCACAAAGCTATAAAACCTCCTTTCATCATCTTTTAATACAGATTTATTTGTTTTTCCTAATAATATTCCTACTGTTTTGATTTGATACTATATTGATTGTAATTGTTCCTCAACTCCCATGAAGATCCAAAGACTAACTGAACTGGAAGAGGAAATACTTTGTGCTACAGCTGGATCTGCCTGTGGGCAGGGTGGCACAATTGAACCAGGCTCTACCACTGCTGTCTCTGCAGGGATATTCAGCTGCTACCCCTCAGCTGGCAGCTTCTGGCACTCCTGGATAAACCAGGGCTGGCTAAAATAAGGCAACACAACTTTTCACTCAGTCCATCACCCACCTGCTTCCTGGTTGAGTTAGTATTTAATGTTTATACTAGGAGAAGTTTAACCTGGATAAAATTTGGTAGAGGATATTTGTCATCACAGAGGTAGCAAAGGACTTATTAGATCAAGCAGTATTGATTTCTGCCACAGTCATCTTTTAATCAGAAAATAAGATGGGAGAACCCTATATGGCTCACTCACTTTTTTTTTTTTTTATTTGGTGAGGATATTCTTTAACCTATATTAAAGGCACTTAATTTTGTTTTTTTTGAAAAAGTAAAAAGGGTGACCATTGCCCTGATCCACAGACTCTCCTATTTCAAAGATCAGCTTTAGCATAAATATCCTTAGCATTACAACCAGACAAAACCACCAAGCACTTTGTTTATGGAGGAAATTCTAACCAAAGTAGAAAACTTCACAATTTTGTTTTCAGGAAAGCACAAATGTCTCTGTTTTATTCTTTAAATTTTCTCCACTTATTTCTTTCTGGTGCAGTCAGCCCAAGAACCCTCCTGATGGTCACTCCAGACACTGTCTCAGACACAGTGATCAGAGCCCAGGAGGTTCAGGTGGCTTTTACAAACACCTAAATCTGTGCTAATGACCAAAAACTCCCTGGGAGCCAGCAGAAGGAAAGAGATGCTTTAAAACAGAATTGGCTTTCATGAAAATATTTTAGGGAAGAGGACACAGGCCCTTGAAGTGCTTATTTCTCCCTGGTGGCTCTCAAGTGAGACTTTGATGAGTCTGTGTTTGGTCACCTAAATCCAGCCCCTCTGGCCCTAATCAAAACCAAGGGCTGTGGTGAGGGAAGAGAACGTGGGGAGTGCCAGAGGGATTCTTAAGAACAAAAGACTACTCCTAGTTCCAAATGACTGCAGAGGATGAGAAAATAATATTTACCGTCAAAAGAAAACTTTTCTATTGCCTGAATCTCATGGAGTACTTTTCCCTGGTTTTTAACTCAGAGTGAGTATAGATTTTCTAAGCTAAAATTAATTTCCCTGGCACTAGCTCTTCAGTGACTTACTCTAGAGTATTTTAGGATTAATCACCACTGTTTTCACATGATGTCAATATTCTGCAATGGAATATGTATAAGGGCAGCTTGACTCTTCTAGAAGTAGCTGCTTTGACCCAGAAAGTCTTAACCAGAGAACTGAATTGTTTAAAAAGCAGAAGGGACAAAGAAACTTTATTTTAAATATTGCATAAGGTCATTTTAAAAACTATCTCTTTTAACTTAGACCTGTTCCTAAAAGATCCATAAAGAAAATCAACCCATAACAATTAATTTAATCAAAATAATTGGTTCAAATCAGAACTGTACCTCAGCTGGCCATATCCCTACCAATTAAACATGCAACAAACTTACTCTCTCACTTCTGTCTCTTTTTCTTGCACCTTTGAGCCCATAAACCAACAAACAGCAAATTTAGGGCTGTGGCTTTCCACCCCTTGAGCATAGGACCCACACTTTGTTTTCTAGCACCCATGCAGCCTGGGACACATCATGTTATGCTGTCTTAGGAAGACAAAAAACTCAAAAAGAAATCAAAAGAACAATCAAACAAACAAGACCACCAACAACTTGCTTTTGAGTGACCAGCTAGTGAGACAGGAAAAAACATGAATAATGTGTATAAAAGTCTGAATGAATCAATGCACTCATCTCTGTTCTTCTCAGAGCTGGAGTGCAGCCACTGCCTTCCATGGCTAAAAATAGTGGCAGTAGGAGCTCAGAACGATGCAAATCACCTTCCTCAGTTTTATTTAATATCTCCTGAGTGAGGGACAATTCATTCCTTTGAGACGGTACAGAAAATTAGTGGAATTATATCAGCAGAGAGCAGATAAGAATCCAAGAAAATTACAAAGGATTAAGTATCACTATTTTGAAAGAAATCCACTTAAATTACTTTTTCCTCCAGCCTTTCTTACCCCTACAATTTTAAAGACATGAAAAAAGTTCTCCTGGTCATTGGCCATAAAAATCTCAGCCCCATACTGCAGGATAATTTCTGTTTCCTCTTCAAAGCAGTGATTTCTGTAAAAAGTTCTGTGTGTTTGATTAGACCCAAGGTCAGCAGGAAAGTCTAAAAAAGCTGTCAACATCCTAATAAAATCCCCAAACTTTGCTTTCTCCTTTGTAATCACCAAGGACTCATCTCCACATCCAGTCAGTGAGATAATTGAATATCATGGGTGAAGGAACACAGCCCTGCCAAGCTGCTGGACTGACCTTGAACTCTCTGGCCAGCTCACCACGTACAACGCCTCTGTGTGCAAGTCCCTGAAGAATAAACTCTGAGCAAGCAGATCAATTTCCAGCCACCTCTCCCAAGCATTGCAAAGAAAAATCCAACAATCTCAGTTATACACTGCAGTAAAATTGGCACAAAATATGAGTTTGAAGTCAATATTGATGTTAAGTTTGTTGAGTCTGAAGTACGTCATCATCTAATGCCTGGACCTGTGTTGTACTAAGTATATCTATTTTTTTCCTTTTTATTTATTTTTTAAATAGTACAATAGATGCATACCTCAGGCAATATGTTTTTCTGTGACCCAGTTCTCAGATTTTCTTTATATTTCTATGAAATGTTATGGGCCTACAGAGTAAACATCATTATGCTTTCAACCACTTTGCTCTGCCAAAATGGTGACTACTATAACCATTATGGACTCATTTGTTAAGCAAGAAGGTAGCTTATCACCCTGGAAGAAATTAGTGGCCAGTTTTCACATTACTGTGCATAGGGATGGGTCTCCAGCTGTGGGTCATGCAAGCCTAAAACAAGGCAGGCTGAGGAATGGGGTGCTCTCTGTTTCACACCCTCTGCAATGGTTAAGGTCAAGAACAAGAGGGTCAGGTTCCTTTTGGAGAAAACAATGCAAGCAAGTATTATCCCCAGTGCTTTTTTATTTCTTTTTAGTGGGAAATTGCATTATTTCCTACTGTCAGCCAGCTCAGGATGCAGAAGATTGTCTGTTGTCATTTGCTTCTGTTTGGGTTCCTCCCAGGACAGGGTGACAGCAAGGACTGCTAATCCAGAGAACAGAAGCCTTATTATTTTTCAAAACACAACAGTCAGAGTTCAAAAGGCAAGAGGCACTTTTTAAGATACCCAGGCATAATCTGCATGCTCCCCTTGAAAGCAGAATTTGTAATTAGAGCTGGCACTTGTGAGCAGCCTGCTAGTGCTGGTCATCCTGCTAACAAGCAAAGGGGACATCTTTGTGACACTGGCACACAATCCATGGGGAGGACACGGTGCCACTCCTGCAGGAGCACATGCCAGGGATGTGTGCATCTGAGAGGGCCTGGGGGAGCCCAGCTGAGGGGGGTTTGGGAAACAACAAGGTTGTGCAGTCACAGCAGAGAGACAGGAGGTGAAACAAGGGATTTCAGATCTCTGCTTTGCTTCCCACAAGCTTTTCCTGACACTTTGTGTTCTTTCCATTTCCTTCTATACAAGGCAGAGCAACTTTTTTTTTCTTTTTTTTTAATATTCTGAAAGTGAGAACTTGGAAAGCAAGATAACAAAAGAGTGGCAGAATTGAATATTCAGAGCAAAACCTCTGCATGGGAGATAGAAAATAATTTAGTTCTCCAAAACCCTGTAATAAAGAATTAAGTAGTAAAATGCATCTGATAGTTATGCAGGTCATTTCCTCAGACAGACATATGGAGCAAAACCAGCTCAATTTTNTTTTTTTTTTTTTGTAATTTAAATAGGTTTTAAGTAGCATGGATGTTACGGCTTTGGAGATCACAGACATATTTCAGGTCTCACATTTTTATTACTCACACTGGGCTGTATGAAAAAGGACCTTGGGTAATCCAGTCACGTAAATTATTTCATGTTTTATTGAAAGCCTCACCATCACCAGGAAAAGATCTTAAAACAGTCAAAAGGCACAGACCATACAGAATCGAATTTATATACAGTTAATTGCTTTGAAGAAGGAAGAGGAAGCCGAGCCCTCTGAGGTTCAGAGGCGTTACCACTAAGTGTGTTAATGTGTTCCGCTTGGCTTCCCAACGCGGGAGAGCCACGGAGCATCCGCAGTCCCTGTCCTCTCCGAGAGGCTGTTCAGGGCAGATCATTGCACCACACCTTGTTTAAAGTGTTTGTCTGCAAACGAGCGAGGGGAAAGCACCGCTGCAATTAACGGGGTCAGAGGGGCTGAACAGTGGGAGTGCCCCGGGCACAGGAAAGGCTGCTGGAGCATCCTGGTGTCAGTCTGTGACTGCTGTGACTCACATCCATCCAGCCCTTCTTATCTTCAAAGGGGAATGGAGTAAAGGCAGGGGAGATGACAGAGAAAATCCTTCTGTATTTGAAGAGAGATTTCTGCTAAAAATTTCTTACCAAATTGACATTTTATGCAAAATTAAAAAAAATTGATGAAGGCAAAATAGAGATAAGACGTTTCATAGGATGGAGCATTTGCTTGGAAAGAGATGCTATGGTAAAGACAGGCATGAGGTTCTGTCTTCAGTGGGATCTCTGAATAGTTACTGTGACTCAGGAATGGTGGATAAGTGTGAACAAAAGCACTGATGATGAGCCTGGACTTGCAGGTAATCAGATCCCCTTCAAGAGCTTTCCCCAAAAAATCATATTTGCACCACCAGGTTTTGGGAGGCAAATCAGATCCGTAAACAGAAGAAAAAGGAAGATACAGCATTTTGAAAGGGATGTCATTCAGCAAACCCTGTAAGGAAAGATAAACAGCAGAAAAACAAAGGAACACGGATGAAAGAAAAAACTATCAGTGTTCAGATCTTAATACAGATAATATTCCTGTGACAAGTAAAGCACTTCAGAGAAAGCATCGGTTTGGATCCAGCCAGGAGGGATCTCAGACACACGTTCATCTGCTGTTCCACCTGGTGAGCAGACACGGGGAGCCAGCTCCCCCAGCAGCCAGGAGCACTGCCTGGCAGGGAAGGCAGAAATCACAGGGCTCCAGAGAGCAAACTGCTGCCTCTGTGCTTGCTCATAACCCATTAATCTGACAGAGGTTCTGATTTAAACCCAGCTCTGCTGAGAGCAATCCTCCACGGGTCCACTGCCATAAGGAGCCAGAGACAACTACGGTTGTAGCATGGCACAGGATAAATTGTTGGAGCTGTAATAAATAACAAAGTCAGGAGACACAAATAAATGTAGTGAAGGGGAATTAACAGCTTTTCTAAAGACAGGCAGTGTCACAAAGATGTGATGCACTTTGGTGTTAAAGAGTCAGCATACATCAAGAAATGTCAGTGATTTTATACATCTACAATTTGAAATATGCCCTCAAAATGGAGCATTTCTGCATCAAGTAAGGGACAAAGCCCCTACACAGACAACTGCAAGTTGTTATTCTGGGCTTCTGAACAAGGCTGACATGATTATACACTCAATTCTCATGCTGTCAAAGGGTTGATGCGTTTTGTCCAACTTGCTTTTCTTAGTTATTACCATTTCCTAGAACACCACGTCCCTGAGGGACAAACCCATGTGAAGCAGTGGTGTACAAGAGAATCAAAACTGCCTACATTAGCACATCACACCTTCATTCTCTCACCCAAAGCAGAACTGCTTTCTGTGGCTGATTCCCAGTTCCATTTAAAAAGATCTTGCCCAGAGTTACATCTCCTCTTGTCCCTGAAGGGCTCATTTCACCATTTGTTAATGTCTTTCAAAAAGTTTTTCTGGCAGATCATCTCCCTGCTCTCTATGATAAAACTTGTTGTACTAATTTCTCTTCCCCAAAGATGTTTATTCCCTCAAATATTTGCAGAACATTGCCAAGTCACCTTGCAATCACTGCTTGGAGCATTCCTATCTCATCTGCAGCCCTTCTGCACACAGCCAGCCGCTTCTCCCAGCCTCCTTTATCATTTGTCTTGTTCATCTCATCAGTTCGTTTCCCTGACCTCTCCTTCCACTTTGTTTTATTAATTTTTCAGCACGCCCCAGTGAGGGAAGTACAGATTAGCAGCCTCCCTCCATCCCTGCCCACAGGAGGAGCTGATTCCCTCTGTCCCATGCCTGTGCCAGGCTCCTCCTGCCAAGGGGATTGAACGGTGCATTACAGCACTCAGCACCTTCACACAGCATCCAGGCAGCTCCTCGTGTCACCTCAGAGCCTGAGTGACCACTGTGGGCATGGGAGGTCACAATTCCTCCCAAAACAGCTCTCCCAGAGAGGGTTCAGCTGCTGCCCTGGGCCTGGGCACTGGCCCAGGATGGGACACTGAGCTCATTCCCTTCACTGCTCTGCTTTCTCTCCTGTGCTCCTTGTGCTAGGTTACTGCACATCCCCACACATACTTTCTGCTGAACAAAGGTATTATTTATGGCTGAGTGGAAGATAATGGAGTTTTCTGTCTGTGTGGGTATGGCATACCCACTGCAGTGATTTTTCCATTTCATTCATGCGCTCTGTAGCTCCCTTCCTACTCCTGCAAGAAAATAAAACACATCTGTACTGATAGATACAGATATATCTGGGCTTTTGACAGACCTGGATGTTGCTGGCCTATATAAGATTACATTCATCCCAATTTATCAGAGTACTGGTTACACATGCGTGGTGAGGAACTCTATTATCCTGTCTTTAATTTACTCTCAAGGAGTTCATCTCTCACAAAATCCATATCAGAGCCCCCTTTCTCAATTATTTTAGCCAGGGAGGGGAGAGGTCTTTATCTGATCTGATAATGGAGCTATTTGGCTCAGCCCAGCCATTAATCCATCTGACAGCTTTCCTATGAAAAAGCAGAATTTTCATCCTACACTCCAATTTATTTCATCATCTGCACTTTCCTTCTCCAACCCTGGTTGGTGGCAATAATGAGAACTGTCCAGAAAAATATATAAATATGGCACATGTGTATAAATACTGATAAAGCAGGTGGCACAGGTGTGAGAAGAAGTGAATTCTGCCTTTACAAGAATTTATAGCTAGAGCATTTATTTGCCTTATGGAAACTTAAATCAGCCACCATAACTGAAAATATCCCAACACAAATTCCTATTTTTCTCAATAAACAAGCTCTTCATTTTGTTGTGTGTGGAGGGATTGTTTCCTGAGGGGGTGGGTGTTGATTTTGTTTTGTTCTGGTTTTGTGTAAGTCCCTATCACAGCAGTCCTCTGGTCTAAATGGAAAATGCTGTATTGTAATTCCAAAGGAAGGTTTGCTCATTGTGGTGACACTCCAGATATCATGGAGCAAATCTGGAGAAGAGACAAGCCTGCAATGTGGATATTGAGCTCTCCTGTGTGACCTGCTCCTCTGCAGTTATCCTTAGCTGACAGCCTCTGACAAGGCTTGGAGTTGGAAGAGAGGGAATCTCAGTGAAGGAGCAGTTTTCTTGGTGTTTTTTTCTTGTTAAGTAAGAAAAACTGATATATAAGGCAGCTGCCAAAAGAATTTACTTTTTTCCCAGTATCGTCAAAAATACAAAGTATTTTCATTTAAAAATGCCAAACTCGGGAAACATTTAGCCAAAATGTATTTTAAATAGAAATAATGTTTTGAAATTAATTCCAAATTCTCTGTTTCTTTTCAAAACTTTGTAAGCAGAAGATAATGTTTTTCAGGTTCAATAGAGCATCTCATTTCCAAAATTAGGAGAATTCTACTAATAAATGTAGGCAACACTCAGTCACTCTTACCTACTGCCATTTGATTCCCTGTTCTTACAGGTGGCAGTTCAGAAATATTTCAAATGAGGTCAGGAGAGGAAAAGAAAAAAGGATTTCTCCCATAATGACACGTTGAGCAAAAGACAAATCAGAGTTTGTGCTTTTCCTGCTTCTATATCCACATTTTAGCTCCAAAGTCACTTAAAGATAATTTCCAGTGTGCAATTGAACACTTGCATTTTCATCAGGCTACTTCAATTTCTTAGTTGAAAATGAAAGTATGACTGTGGAAAACATCTCAGCCACGCTGGAGCATCTCCTCTAGGTTTTTGGGGATCCCCTAATTTCTGGTTAGTTATGGCATAAACCAACCCTCCTTTGAGGCACCTCAGTGGCCATGCCTGAATATTTAAATAAACCACCCCTTTCCACCCCCTGCCAAAGCCCCACTGCTGCTGCTGGCCCCTTCCCACCTCTGCTGCCAGGACACATCCCTGGAGGAGAAGTGGCTCAGGATACAGGGTCAGAAATAGAAATGCAACTCCAAACTTCCCAAAGAGCCTGTGTATTCTGTCACTGATGAGTATGGTTTAGCTATTTTACGTTTTCCAAGACTTTTTATTTTTGTGGCATCCTTTTCTGCTTTGTACCAGTTCTGTAACAACAACAACAAAGTACTATGGATGGATTTTTTTTTTTTTTTAAGATCCTCAGTGACAATGTCTGCTTGCTCCCCACCACACTCTTAGCTATTTGAACTCATCCTCTCTCAACTCCTGCTGCAACTGAGCTTCCCTGAAAATTTGCCACACAATTCAGACTGCTTCCTATGCAGAACTTAAAGTCTCTATACGTCCAGAAATGAGGATGAACTTCTGGTTTATAAGAGGGGCTTTATGTCAACTTATCAGCAGTTTCCTAAAGGCAAATATTAATGAAGATGAAAAATAAAGATACATTTTCAATGATGTCTCCTAGGTAAACACTCATAGCAAACATAGCAAATTCTGATCCCTTTCTGGGAACCTTGCAGGTTCATCTGCCCATGTCTTTCATATATAACGTTTCTTCTGCCCCCCTAACTGGGAAAAGGAGAACAATTGATGATGTGCAAAAAGAGGGACTTCCATTTCTTTATTCCTATAAATACCACCTAAGTGCATTTCAAATTGAAGGCAGCTCATGGAAATCATGGGTGGCATAAAAATTGAACTAAAAGGATTTACATGGCCTGGATAAATTTTTAACTACCTTAAACATCTCCCTGAAGTAAATTTTCTTCCTTCCGCAGAGCAGTATTAGTAGAGGGAGACAAGAAAAAAAACAATTTAATTAACAATTCCAAGGGGTTTCCAGGACAAATTCTTAACTAGCTCTGAGATTTCCTATTTGTAACTCAACCTTCTGTCTGCTTAAGGTTTTTTGGGTAAACATGTTTATATTTATGTAAAATCTTTTGAAATCAAATGATGAAAAATTTGCCTTAACAGCTCTTTTACAGCAGGACATGCTTCCTGCAGCACCTGTTTGTTTCTTCTTGGCTTTGACAGGATGTGTTTTCTAAAACTGAGCCTTGCACACCCTGCCCAGCAGAATGGGTGACTGGTACCATGAAAAGGAGTGAAATGAAGATTTCTGAGAAAGTGTCTCACTGGTAGTGACTGATACAGTCAGAAAGGTTACAGCACTGCCAGCAGCTCTCACAGTCCTCTGCCATTGGCTGTGTGGGACATCCCTCTACAACAGGCATTTTATCTACCAGCAGCATTAGTTTTTGGGTTTTTTTGTAGTCTCCCAACAGCTCCACAGTCCTGAGGAGTGGAGCTGCTGCTGCCATACAACAAAAACAACATAAAACAATCAAACAACAAAACCCTAACTATGTAAAAAGCCAAGCTATTTCCAAGGCAAATATTTTAAAAGCAATTCAGATGTTTAGGAACATATGCCTGTATTCAAATGAGTTATAAACATTAATGGACTTTAAATGTGTTATTTATTTATAAAATGCTTCCTCTTGACATAGTTACTGCTTTCTTTCATGACTTTGTTCATCAGGCCCCTATGCCCTGCAACAAACATATTTTTTATACTCTTAGCTCAAATCGAAGATAGCACTACCTGCTATCTAAAGAGATTGTATGACAAGCAGAGCTCACAGCTAATGGTCCATAATAGGTTTGGGTTTTAATCATTAAAGTATATCCCTAATTTCCAGAAGAAAAACTAACAAAGTGGCGAAGACTGTGCTGGTGCCAAGGCCAGATTGTCCTGCTGTTGCATCTCCACTGTGACCTTCCAAGGCTTATGGCACACTCCATTTTCTTCACTCCATTTTCTTTGCATTTTGTGGCCTGGACCCTGCAGCACTAAACCCATGCCCCAAATAAATGCTGCACCAACTACTACAACTGCCTGCACATACTGGCAAGTATAAAACCTAAAAGCAGGATTGTTTTTTTCTTTTTCACAGTCTGAAAATTCTTTTTGCTTCTTGGAAACTATTTCCTTCAAAAATTACAACCGTCCTCAAGAGGACTTTCTAGCAGTTCCCTGATTTTGAGCTGCTGTGTTAGTCATCCTTCCTTTCTGCCTGCCCCCTCACACTGTCTCCCCATATCACACATCATCAAATTTACGGAATGGAAACCATTTAAAACACCAAATTATTGCTGAGGGTGAACAGGACATGAAAGTCAAGTACCATGCTCTGCCTGCCTTTTGGGATCCCTCACGTATCACATTCTGTATTTTACCCATCAAAATGTCATGCTTAGAAAGTTACACGACCAAGGGAAACAACAGAAAGGAGAGGGGAAGAAAAGGCTTGACCCTTGTGCAATTGCTCATGTTTGCCTATTAAAAAAAACTGGAAAAAGATTCCTGAGTCTGACAGCAATCACAGCCATCTTGACAGTGTCTAAAGCATGAATAATGCCTTGTCAGCTCAAAAAAAAAGGCCCAACCTGCCTGTCTCTGAAGGGCGTTATACAGCTGGTGTATATATCTGAGGGAAGGAGGGATTGCATCATCTCGGATCTACGGCACTCGCTGGGAATGCAGCTGCTTGCTGGGGTGACTTCCATGATAAACATGTCACTTCTGCAGGAAATTGATGGCAGCCACAAGTGTCATTTCTTTAATTCATTTTTCCCAGCCACTTTGTCCTCCTGGTTCCAACGTGCTTTGTAGACTGAGAATCAACACATCTATGGATTTCCTTAGTGCATAAAGGTAAAAATATTTTTAAAGTTTCTTATTGAGCTGGGTCCAAAACACGTTAGTACTTTGATTTTTTTCCATTTCAATAAAATGAATTAAAACTGAGGAAAGAAAGATGGAGACATGTAAACTTTAAAGGCAAAAGCCTGATTTTGATCAAATAAAGTACCCTTGAGAATAGTAAGTCCTGCTAACATGCAGTTTAACACTATTTGGTTATAACAGTATTCTGTTTGTTCTTGCCTTTAAGGAGAAACATAACCCAGTCTGTGCATACAGATTTCTCTTCAGATGCTTGGGAGTACTTAAAGTTTCTAACTGTGCCCAAATACAATCCTCATAACTCATAACAATACTTAAATCTTAAAAAAATGAAGGGATATTTTCACAGGGTGTAGATAACTTGGGTCAGTATAGCCCATTCTGGGCTATGAACATGTCAGAGTATCTCCTTTGATTGCTCTCATATGACACTCTGTGCCTATCAGGGTAATGAATCTCCTCATGAATTTCTGTCTTTTCACTGGCCACGACTGGTAACTACCCAATGTATCTGATTGATTCAAGGCTGGTATTTAGAAAGAAAGAAAAAAAACCAAAAACAACAACAACAAAAAAACCCCACAACAAACAACCAAACACACATACACAGCTTTCTCCTCTTTTTTTGTGCTTGTCTGCTACATCAGTGGAGTTTTCCTGCTCTGTTTACAGCATTGCTGACACTTCTGTGGCACGGAAGAGATTATTTTGCAGAACCCCACTTTTGTGTTTCTGGCTTCCCTGCAGGAGAAGGCAGCAGCACAGCCAGGGTGAGGAGAGGAGAGGAGAGCAGAGCAGAGCTGGGCTGCTCCTCCAAACCCAGGCCTGTCCCTGTGGCACTGTCCTGGCCACAGCAGCAGCATGGGGAGGGAGCAGGGACAGGCTGCAGTGCCACACACTGAGCTCTGCAATCCTCCAGAGGCTGAGATGAAGCCCAGAGCAGCAACTCTGCCCACAGGGGTGCCTTGTCAAGTCAGATCAGCACAGGGCCTGGGCTGGACCTCCACCACTTCTATAAATCCTGTCCACAAACCTGGCCAGTGCTGCAGAGGGGGAGTGGGCTCAGAGAGCTGGCCATGGATCCATTTCCTGCAGTACCGTGGGGGAAGGGATGCAGTGCATCCTTCTGATCACTCCACAGCTTTCCCCAAGTCATGGCCAGAGCAAAACCCTCTCTTTGCTGCATGCTAATGGGGAAAGCACTGGATATAAATTGCCAGTGTGACACAAAGGATGTCCTTTTCACTCTTTCCTTCACATTTTTCTTCCTGTGCTTGCCCCAGAGTGCGAGTCCTGCTTTCCCTTCCATGACAGCTACATCTGTCAAACCTGTCACATCTTGCATCTATTCACACGAGATGCAAAAGCTGAGGCAGATGCTACAGATGCTTCCTTGATTAGTGCAATGTGTTGATATCGTTCCTTGATATTTCACAAAGGAAAGGGAGAGAATGAAAGATAAAAGGAGGAAGGGAGAACAGTGGCAGCATTAGGTGAGACAAACGGCTTCAGAGTACCTTGTTCTGCTGTGATTCCTTCCATCAGGCATGCCCAGCAAGGTAAAAGAGGCATTTTCTCAAACAGATGGTCTCAAAGTCTTCAGAGCATTACAGCTCAGAGCAGCAGCACAGCTCAGTGCCACCGGCTGGGGAGGAGCTGTGCATGGAGGAGACACACTCAATTTACCTGCCCGCCTCAACAGCACCCAGCACCTGCTCTGCTGAGGTGTTAAACTGCACAAAGGCAGCTGCTGGGGGACACAGCTGAGGGGATGGACAGGAAATAAAAGCCTTTTGTTACAGCAGTGAATTCACTCTGAGGATGGAGGAACAGACCTCATAATCTCTGTGACAAGGTTCATGCCACAGTGCAGGTTGTGGGCAGTGTGGCATGAGATGCAGCCACCTTCCCTTCCTGAAAATGTGATGGGGCAGCCAGCACATGATGGAAATTCACACTGCAGAAAACTGGTTACATCCAAAGTTCTGCAAATAGAATTGGTTGTGTGCTGCTGCCACACAGAGCCAGGCTGCCAGGGTACATACATTGTGGGTACATATATTGCATTATATATATATTATATATATATGCTGGAGAGAAGCCTTTAGTCAGAACAGGATACTGATTTCCTGCTGTCTACACAGACAGTAACTCTGAATTTGCAGCTTGCAGTAGGTCTGTCTGCTTTCAAAAGATGGAGTAAATACAGCCCAGGTTCCTGTTCTCTGTATGTAAAATGGAGACAAGTTCAAACATCTTTGCCTTTATCCTTCTAGTCTACTAAACTTGTAGTCTTTTAGAAAGAAAAAGAAATGTCTCATCAAAATAGGTTTTTATCATAAGTGGCCAACTGGACTCCAGAGCCTTTAGGTTCCTTTCTCCAGAAGCAGAAATCAGTGCATCAGCTGGATATGATTTGGGTTGGTGCAGAGCATCTTGAGACAGCAGATCTCCTGCACTGATTCTCTGACACTCATAATAGGTTTTGCTATGCAAAGACTTATTTTGCTTAAAGAAAAGGTTATACCTCTGTACCAATGTGTCAGAAATGAGTCTTCAAATCAGGTTCATCCCAGGCCATGAAAAGAAAAAAATATTTTCTCTGAAATTTGCCTAAATTGGCATGTCCTTTTCCAGCTGCTGTCCCCTACTCGAGTGGAGCTGGCAGATTTATGCATTCAGCATGCATTCACTTAAACTACTCCTACCTAATGATAAAGAAAACATTAATTCATAAATAACCCTAGGCAGCGGCAGGCCTGAAATGTATACTTTACTTACTTATATCTGTGTTCAGCAAGCTGAAAGATGACAGAGTGCCCCAGCAGTGCAACCAGCAAAGCACAGAGCGTTCAGCGAGAGGAGAGGCCACGCTGTGCTCCTCACCAGGCTGAGCTGCCAGGTCCTGGCTGCATTCCTGCTGCAGATTAACCTGGCTGCATTCCTGCTGCAGGTTAACCTGGCTGCACGGGTTCCTGCTGCAGGTTAACCTGGCTGCATGGCTTCCTGCTGCAGATTAACCTGGCTGCATGGGTTCCTGCTGCAGATTAACCTGGCTGCATTCCTGCTGCAAATTAACCTGGCTGCATGGGTTCCTGCTGCAGATTAACCTGGCTGCACGGGTTCCTGCTGCAGATTAACCTGGCTGCATTCCTGCTGCAGATTAACCTGGCTGCATGGGTTCCTGCTGCAGGTTAACCTGGCTGCACGGGTTCCTGCTGCAGATTAACCTGGCTGCATTCCTGCTGCAGATTAACCTGGCTGCACGGGCTGCCAGTGCCTGGCTCAGCAAACACGGTGAGGCACAGCCTCCAAGCACACCTGGAGCACGGGGCTGCCACAGAGCCTGGCAGGTTGTGACCCTGGATCAGACACTGCTGGGTGGTGCTTTTCACCCACCACCTCAGATACCTCCCCTGCTCTCCTGCTGCAGAAGGCAGATTAGTTTATTTTCCTTGGGGCAAGACATGCAGACACTTTAACAGATTGATTTTTCTTATTCTTCCTTGTGAAGGTAAATCCCAGAGCTGCTGGGCTGGGCCACTTCCAAGTTTTGCAGTCAGGGATTTCCACAGAAAGAGCTGACAATGCAAATGGCTCCAGCAAAGGCTTTTTTCGTGACCTTAGTGACCTTTTTATTTTGAGCAGACAGCAGCTTTTATCTCTTTGCACCACTGGGTTATCATATTTTTACATCGCTGAGTGAACCTCTGACGCTGCTACCCGGGGAGAAGAGGCGTAAGAAATTCTTTCATGTGCATCTGTAAAGCACCTCCTTGCTGAGGCACAGCACCCCAGCTATCCCAGGCTGGGGCACTCACATTAAGCACTTCACTCTCACACTGCAGGGTCTCCTTTTAGTCCATTAGTGAACGAGGAGAGTACCTCTCCCGATAAAAAACTGCTACCCTTGTGTTTCAACCACAGATTAGTACTTCTGCTAACCAAAACACAGTCACACTAGTCCCCTTTCCTCCCAGTGAGTCCATCCTCATTTCAACTCCAGCCTGGCACAGGTGAGACTCTGAGGGAAAAGTTAGCAGCAGTCTGAGTTCTCACCTCACTCCTATTCAAACTATTTCCTTAGAAGAGACCAGCCTAGCAACTATTAGAGTTCATAACCTCTTTCTTAATTACCCACATAAAAGTCAAAGCTCTGCAAAACACGGGAAGACTATGAATAAACTGCCTCCTGTTTTCCAGAAACGTTTGCCTAATTATTAGTGTTTTTAAAATGTGATTATACATGAATAATGAAGAGAAAATCCCTTTGCATTTTTGTATTGCCTCTATAGAGTACACATTAACTTCAGCGACAATACAACCCCCATTATTTCTGAACTTTCGGTACTTTCATCCTGTAAGCTCTGGAGCAGTGTGACCAAGGAGACAGACAGCTTAAAGGTATTTGGATGCTAATGAACTCCAGATGTGCTGCTCAGTAAGTCAAGAATGACGGTGCCTTTAACTCTACCTTCACTAACTCTGCAGCGAGCACCAAGGCGGGAAACGGAGAGGAAGAAAATAGAAACGTAGGACCTCAGTGTAGGCTAACCTCTGGCATCAAAGCTTTGCATTTCTCTCTTCCAGGCAGAAGAGCAGGATGCCTAGATCCAGGGTTTGCATCCTAGATGGAAGGACTGGTGTTTCTCTGAGGTGACAGCCTCCCATCAGTACCTCCAATTCCTACACAGTAGCACCAAACAAACGTTCTACATGGGGTTCTATGTTGTACATAGGGTTCTATGTTCCACATAGGGTTCTACATTCTACATAGGGCTCTATGTTCTACATAGGGTACATAGGATTCTCATGTTCCCTAATCTCAGGATTACCCTGGCAAAGGGACGGAATTCATGTGTGAACACACATGAATATCATGCCCAAGGGACATGGGATGGCCAGAATCCTGCCCAGGCCAGGGGGGGACTGCAGGCAGGGGCTGTGAGCAGGCAGTGGTGCCAGGGCAGCCCTGCAGGGTTGGCAGTGTCTGATCCAGCTGGAGAGGCACACAGGGGAGCAGACCTGCAAATGAGAGCTGTGTGGGAAAGAGCTGAGCAAAGAATAGCTCTGCATTTAAAGAGTCACACACTCCAGCTGAAGGAACAACAGGAAAATTTTGCCAGAATTCTTCCAAGAGATATACCTTGTAAGGTCACAGAAGGGCAATGGGTACCTCAAATTCATGTGGAAGTGAAATATTGAACAAAATAATAACAAAGTCTGACTCATTCTTTCAGCTTGGATTTTGAGACATGCTGTCTTTTGCCATTATTCATGTATTTTTTTTTCCAGACAGTTGCTGTCAGCACTGCAATTATTTATGCTGGTGCCAGCACTCAGCTTCTGGGCTGGCCCAGCAGCCTAAGAAGATTGAGACTGTGGGAACTGTGATGCTGACTGACCTTTCACAGACAGGAAAAGGGACAAGAGGCAGTGCCACACCACTTGACCAAGCTGCCAACTTTGCAAGTTTATCTTCTCGTTCTCCCTGCCCATCTGAGCGTGCCAACCCCAAACTGCTGCGAGCAACACTGCGAGCAAATGAAGCGCTGTGTGCAATTCATCTCTGCAAACACAAACATCATATTACACCAGTGGAACCAAAGTTTAATTTCACATTCAGATAGCTTTTAAACCAGCCAGCCAGTAATGTGCTTTGATGAGTTATGGTTTCTTTTGAGAAAACCGATCTTCTGTCAATAGCATCGATTTAGCAGTAATGGCTTTTTTAAATATCACCTCTTTCCAAACTAAGGGGCAGAGGATTTGTTTAGGCTGCAGAAAGCAGGCAGGTAATGTGAACTGCACCACTGCTGCTACAGGATTTGTATTGTTCCGTGTCTCTGTGACACCTACGTTCATTAATTGATAAAGATTAGAGACCACGCCGAAGTGCCTGTCTCTTCCCAGTTCACCTAGCAGCTAATAAATGTTTCCAGGACTCCATCCTTTCATTACTGAGCCAATTGAGGGGAAAATAGGTTTGCTCCTTGAGTCAGAACATCCCTGGGGAATTTGAGGTGCTGCTTGCATCTCCTACGAGATTGCAGTTTCTTTGCATTTTTAAAAGAGGATTGTGGCCACCTTAGAGAAGCTTCCCCTGCTATTCGTTTGTCTAAAGATAACGGTGTGAGGTGTGCAGAACAATTCTGAGAGAAAACACGGGAAAACCCAGCTCAGATAGATTTAGAGAGGGAAATACCCCTCTAAAATTCAATGGAGAAACACCACTTTTACATAAACTTGTATTTCTGGTAAAAGGATTCCAGAAAATTGCTTAAAAGAAATAAAAAGGATTATCATATTTCCCTGTGACTAACGTTCATTGCTTTTTCTCCCCAAATCCTCAATCATTTTTGTGTGTTTCTCTTTGGACAAGTGAGTTTTTCCACAACCATACAGATGTAGCAACATTCTGAGGTAATTTACACTTGTTGCAGATACCTGATTAATCCTAATGATTTAGGATTCAGCCCTTTTGTCTTTGTTTATGCTCTCACTGATCTGGAGACAGTCAGGTGTCTTCCACTCACAGATCACATGTGAGTATGATTCCACACTTACGTGGTGAATCCTCTAAAAACTAAAGTAGCTATTTACCCTGATCATTACAAAAAAATCCAGAATTTGGAGTTTCACGTCCAGGGACTGCAAAGTTTTTATTCTTCAGAACTGAGACTGAATCATCAGTGTTACATCATTTGACCTGATCGGCTTTCCTCCCATGGCTTAGTGAGGAATTGCCACAGATGGGTATTCATCCATAAAGTTTACCAAAAAAGCAAAAGGAGACTATTAAAGAAACTGAAAACATGCAGCTGAATGCTTTATATTCCTCTTTTTTCCTAATTTTCAAATGATACTTTTAGGATTGCTGCTTTCTTTGTGGATATTTTACCTCCTTAGCAAAAGAAGTCACAGAAATTTAAGAAATAAAGTAAATAAGCAGGGGAAAGCATGCCCTTTGTAAAGCAAAATTTATGTCTCCCTGGACTTCTAAGGGAAGGAAAAACATAGAAGACAAGGATACTGACGTCTGAAACAGGGAAGCCAGAAGAAAAGTAGTTGTATTTTGGTTTCACTGACCAGAACACCTACACAAAGTGGAAAAGGAAGAAGAAAAACTCAGAGGGAATAGCAAGAGCCCTGGGAAGCAGAACGATGAAGCATGTGACCAGGATTATGTGATGTGGCAGGCACCAGGAAGTAAATCAATGGAAAACTGTCAAAATGAGAGTTCTGCCCTTGAATCAGATTTTTGGACACTGACAGAGATTTCCTCTGGCATGGAGCAAGGGAATTGCTAGGATCTTAATAAACAATTTTAGAGATACATAACCAAACTTTTCTTATTAAAATAATCTTCTTGAGGCCTTTTGAGACTTCTGCTTTGAGCACTATTAAAGTTTGAGAACTCTGATCCTTTTTTAAAGCCCTTCTCCTTGCTTCTCATTATCCATAAGGGAGAGGTGGAAAAAGTTTCTTAGAAATGAAGGAGGCAGGTAGAAACAGAGAGCTTTTCCCATGGGATATTACAGCATTCATGCATTCCCATGAAAAACTTTTTCTTGATTGTTTCTCCTCTTAAAAGTAGCAATGGAAAAAAAAAAAGATTTCACCAGAGATTATAGATTAAACTCGGTGTAGAGTTTGAGGAAGTCTTTAATGTTTGTGTAAGCTGGGACTTCTAACAATGAGTGGCACAGGCAAGATGTGGAGAGTTTTCCTCCAGCTCCCCGAATCTGCCTTTACTGATCATCCCTGCCTCAGGCTGCTCCTCTTGGGTCAGATCCAAGGCCTGTTCCAAACGGAAAGGTCCTCTAAATCTAATTAGGTTTAGGAGGAAACTCCAGGCACTCCAGGCTTGCTTTGTGGCATCTCCCTCTCCTCCCATCACTGCCGTAGGAGATGCTTTGTTGCAATCATTGCTGTGCAATTAATGCCAGGCTGGTTTTGTGATATATACAGGTAGGGAAGATAATGAAGCACTCACCTCCTTTGCACTAGGGAATGCAGCCAGGACAACTTGTTTCCTCATGCATATATGCCAAGGGCTGACAGAAGATGTGGATCAGAGTCAAGCATAAATTATTTCCATTGTTTGCTTTGCTAGCTCAGAGGAATGAGAAATCACCAAGAGCCAGCACTCCATCAAGCAGCCCAGCTGCAAAAGCCAGGACTGCACTTCAACCAGCCCTGCTCCCAGGAGCTCTCAACAGCTGCTGCCACAAAAATATCACCACAGCCCACAGAAAGGTCCCTAAAACTTCTGCAAGAGATGAACACTAAGTAGGCATGCAGAGAGAGTTAGTCTTTCATTTTTCACACACAGTAAGCAGGAAGGAGCCTATGAGCCAGCCACTTTGAGGGGGCTCCCATTTCCTCTGCCCTTGGGAATAAGGAGCCTTCTTAGAGGTGAGTACCAGCCAGCAGCCACCTGGCCCTTCTCTTGGCCACCTGGGAAGCCATCAGCACCCACACAACTTCATCTACCTCCCTCCAAAAGCCCTAATTACCCCTACTAGCCTGTTCCATGCTTAGATACATGAGTAGAGGTAGCCCAGCTGCCACACACCACTTTACTTCTCTACTCTTCCACTGACACTTTCCAAAGCTTCCATAAACGAATGGCAGTTGTGTTTTCAGCTAGATTTTCCAAGTCTCCCACCAAAATTTCTCTCTCAGACATTTTCATTGTATTAACTGTTGGTTTTCAAAATCCCTTACTAGATTGATCTCTTCTTCCTCTGCCTTTTCATTCAAGGTTTCCAACACATTCAAGGCTTCTTTCATTCAAGGTTTCCAACACAGTCCCTTTGTACTGTACTCAGTACCACGTGTGCTCCTTCCCTGCATGGAAGCAACTCTAAAGCTGTCTAATTCCTAAATTCTGAGACGAGAAGGAGCATTGCCTCTGTTTTCCACAAAGATGTTCAACCAAACAATGGGCTCTGCAGCCTTCAGAGAACCAGGAGACACGACTGCAAAGCTTGCTGGTGGAGAAGAGGCTTTTTCCCCAGTTAGC
>VXBR01000294.1:235090-328778 GCA_013400215.1 Cisticola juncidis | reverse complement strand
AAAAAAAAAAAGAAAAAAAATCCAAAAGCCCAGGCCCGAGGGCTCCTGTTGTTATTAGTCATATCCATCTCATGCTGCGTTGCTATTCCCTCTCTCTAATAAAGCGGTACAATGCCTTCTGGCATGCCGGAGATCTCATGACTGTAGGGAAATCTATTTTCTTACTTCTTCCTGACAGAAAAGCCCTGTGTCCTGAGCACAGATCTCCTCTCAGGCAGCAGAGCCTCAAGCCCCCGCTTTCCCCAGGCACCAGAGAGGCCATTAATCTGTAATTAGCACCCACTTGCACTCGGAAGGAGCAATCACAGCCTCACGCAAGAAGGGTGAAGGGTCTTGCTCTCGAACATGCCATTTGCTGTTATCCACGTCCCCCAAAATATCTTTTTTTTCCGTGTGAGTAGGGTTTTGTTTCAGGTTTTGCACCGCTCAGCATTGTATCTGGCAAGTGAAAGTCTTGTTTGAAGTAGCAAGCAATTAGCGGCGGCTGGGTCATTAGGTAAGGATTCTTGGCAGGGGTTTTTTCCTGTGGTATACATTTCACTCCTAAGCTAACGAGGCATCTGTCAGCAATTACAGCCAAAGCCAGGCAACCCATCTAATGTATACAGACTAATGAAAAAAAAGTAACTAAAACGCTTTCAAGGGTGTCCTAAAAGGCGAATCTCCATGAGAAGAGAGAATTGAACTGGCAGGATGAAAGGTGTTAAATGAGGGAACAGCCACTCACAACAGGTTTTTGGTAACAGCCATGGTAACTTATTTCTACATGTTTGCTCTCCAGTTTTGCATCTGGGAGTTCCCAGAAGGAAGTACAGGGGCAGAGTGGAGAAAATTCACTGACACCAAATGGAGGGTCAGTCCTTTAAGACACTTTTCCAGGTACAACTAGCTTGTTTCTATATCTAGGCTAATACACCAAGCTCACATGTGGCCTCACATTTTCTCTCTGCCACAGCCTGGAGAGTGAGGAAAAATTGTTTAAAAGTGCAAACTTGCCACTAATTCACTGATGAACGAAGGAGCTGGCATCAGAGGGATGCTGATGTCAGGAGAGATGTCTCCTGTAATTCAAAAGTGGTTTATGCTAACAAAAACAACAGCTAATTTTCTCTATCAGAGAATTACAAAAGCAGAATTATAATCCACGTGCATAAAGGTCTCTTATTCAACAAGGCAGCTCGTGTCCTCCTGCTCTCTGTGCTGCTTCAATGCTGTGGGTAACTAAGGCAAACCCTGCTCTGATGGCACATGCCTGGAGAATATTTTCACACACACAACAAAACCCACCCACATGCATACACGCTTGAGCACAAAAGAACACATTTTTCAACTAAAAAAAAGTTTCGAAAGGATATCAGGAAATCAGGATATCCCATCGTGCAGGAAATGGAAAGATGCCATGGCTTAGGTTCCATTCCTGATGTACCTGTGCAGTCTGTCCCCCCTAATCCTGCATTGTCTGTTCCCATGGGAGTGACAGCTGCCAAAATGAGGGAAGAAACAAAAGCAGGGGCAGGGCCATGCAGGCAGCCTTTGTGCAGCCCCAGTTGGCAGGGAGATGCTGTCCACTCTGTGTCCAAATGGGAACAGCTGTCTCATCTGCAAACTGGCCTGCAGGCAGCAACCAGCATGCTGTGGCCAGCGGTGGAAAAGATGAGCACAACCAGGGAGAAATAATTATGGGCACCAATAAAAATGCAAAAATAACTCAGCCCCCTGCCTTGTGGCTGAAATAAAGTATTTGAGCTAGCAAGATACTTCTAATGTAAGCTGATGAAGGACACGGTTCCTTTTCATGGCTGTTAAAAAGTGCAGTTACCATAATTTCTACTTTGTGCATAAAAAATTGCCCACCCAAAGATGGCCACAGCTCAGTGACTCTTTGGAGGAGACTTATTAAAAGCTTCAGTCAATGTTTGAGAGTGACATTGTGCAAAGAGCTGCTGGACCTGTGCAGAGACAAGGCTGAACTCCTGCCCAGGCCCCTCTGTGAGCACCCCCGGGCTGCTCGCACAGCTCCCGGCTCCTCCTGCCTCTGCTCCCCAGATCACCGGGGCAGAGGCTGACAGCGACCACTGCTGGCTGCTTCTGCTGGTGTTTAACCCAAACACCGAGTGTCATGGGAGGAGCCCACCACATCTGATTTGGGTCCAACATTTTAAAAATCGAAGTGATAAAGCGAGCTGAGAAACTGAACAAATCACTGTACGCTGGAAAGGCAGAATGTTGATGTCCTAATACTGAGTTGTCGCTGTCCATTTCAGGAGTCACTGTAAGATGGAAATAGCACCTCAAGAGCACTCCTAACAACATTTTAAAACTCATGCTCCTTCTGTTGTCTGTCTTTCAGTCAAACAAGTCGATGCACCTGTCCTTAAATCTCCTGCAACCTTTGTCTGACAGACATGCAAGCCTGACCCAGCCTGAGCTCCCTTCTTTCTTTGCCATCAATCAAACTGAAGTTCTTCTGCCATTTCAGATATAAATATCTGCATGCACTGGGCAAGATTTCAAAATAATGTGTGTGTTTCTAAACTTAAGATAACTAGGCACACACAAAACCAAGGAGAAACTGTTATTTTGAAAATGGCATTGCACCCCTGTATGTGTTGCTGATAATGTCTCAGTTAAATAAGCTTTTTCATATGGCATCCTTAAAGCTGCATTCAGAACTAGTCAGCTTGATTCTTTTTTCCCCCACCAGGTAATATGTTCTGACTGCTGAGAAGGAGTTTGGGAGGGAGCCTGCCAATTTCAGTGAAGCTAACAGAGAAATTTCATAGACCAAAGAGGACATTTCGTTGCAGCTTTCTCAGGTTCTATTAGGTGGATTACTCCATGTGAGCACAGGCACACAAACTGTACAAGCACACACAATGCATACTGGCAGCATGTGGTGGGTTCATTTCAGCATTACCAGAAAGAAATACTTTCATATATTCACTCATGTGTTTGCATACTCAAAAAATTCAGAATTTTGCTAATATAATATAGATATAATATAAATATATGTAAAATACATAATTTTTCCAATTCTCCATCATTCTTAAAAAGGATTTCACATTCTTTATTTCTCCAGGTTTTCCTTTCAAACTTATTCTTCAAAATTCCTTTCTCATATATCACACAAGAGTGATGATTTCTGTACTACTCCACAATAAATAAATTGACTACATTTAACAGAGAGAAGCTACCATTTAAAAAATAACAAAAACAAAGTCACAACAGATTTAAATTTCAAGATTCTTAGGCTATTGTTATATAACAAACAGCCTGAGGAGAGGTGTTTTACAGATGATGGGAAAGTATCTTGACAGGTTCCTTTAAACCAAGATCCTGTTTTGAATTTATCCTTAACAATCTGAATTTTAAGAGTCAAAAGCCAAGAAATCTGCTAGCAAGTATTCCTCCTTTCTTTGTTTGTTTTAACTCCCAAACTGTATTCTCAGCAGTTTAGATGTTATAAAATATTACAAATGTACTAAAGAGGCCAGTGCCTTGGAGGTTTTCCTTTTGGTTGGGTCTTTTGTGGGGGTTGCTTTATGTTTTTGTTTGGTTTTTTTTAAGTACTCCTTTCCTCCATAAGGTCACTGGTTCACTGGACTGAAACAACCAAGTGGATTATTAATACTATGTAATCCCAAAGAATCTAAAAAAATCTCTTGACCCCTGATACTCACTAGTTTGTGAATCTGCAACTCGGATGCACCTAACAAGAGCAGAAGCAGAGGTGTAGGAGAGGAAAAGAGGATGGCAAAATCATGACACAATTAGGCCTTTTCTGATGCTTTCTAGTACCAGAGCATCTTGAGGGTCTCTGCATTGGGCTTAGCTAGAAATTTACTATCTGGAATGATGCTCCTGGCATCTCTCTTGCCTTGTTGTTTTAATTCAGTATTGTTGCTGGTTTCAGTATTAGCCAAGGTGCCTCAGTGTTGGGGGTTAGATTTGTCACTCAGTTATTTCTGAAAAGACAACAAAGCTTTATCCATGTGTACATTCTGCTTTCAAAAATACCTGCTGTCTCTCTGAACATCTTTTCCTCTCCCACCAAAAAGGGAAAGGGTTAGTGATCTCCCAAAATCTCGATTATTAATCAAGCAAAATGCTGTTTTTATAACTGCCTAAGCCATTAGTAACATCCTAAAGAGGTTTGGGTTGGAAGGACCACACAAAGTGCATCTGTCAGTTATTATGTTTAGACTGTTTCTTTCTGGCCAAATAGTATAAACATATATGCATACCTGAAAAACTCATGCTTTCAATTCATATTTACCTTGAAGAAGCACCTATGTGAGTAATTTCTCCTCTAAAAAATCTACTGCCAAACAAAACAAGGGTACAAGAATCTGGAAAGGTGGCAGAACAGGATAACATGCTTAAGTCTCTTTCTGGAAACTTTGCCAAAAGTCAAATTCAAATTATTTCTCAAATGTACAGTTCCACACCGCTGTGAAAAATGAGATAAAAAGCAAAAGAAACCTGTGGACCTGGATAAATGGGAATCAGCCATGTGGTAGCTTTGAATATGACAGGATTTCAGAACCTGTGTGAGGCCCTGGTGTCTCTCATCTCCTGAAAGCTCCTTTCAGTGTCTAGTGAGCACAAAGCAACCTGAACCATGAGCTGTAGGAGCTGTAGATTCAAATAACAAATAACATTCCTCACATGCTGATCACTACGTTACACAGTGTGGAGGGAAGGAAGGAAAGGAGGGAAGCCTTGCAGCATCCTGGGCTGTCTGTTGGCTGGATGATGGAGAATTGAGCTGCTGGGCAAGATGGAAACCTCATTGTTTAATGCCTTCCAGAGTATTTGAGCAAGCAGCTGCAGCAGTTGTTCCTCTCAGTGAACAGAAGACAACAGAACACACTGGGTCCATTCAGAGCCCAGGGGTGGAGTTGTTGATGTGCTGGACAGTGCCCTGCAGTGTGGCACAGTATTTTACATAATTTTACATTTTACAGGTTCATGCCCTGTTCAGCAGTGCTTTCTGCAGCACCAGGAGCACCCAGCTCACAGCAGAGCCTGCTTCAGCTCCTGGGCAGTCCAACACACCCTGGTACCTTCAACAGCCCTTCAAGAAAGCAGTGTCTTCCTTTTCAGCTGAGCTTAGGAGAGAATCCAGAGGGGTCTGGAGAGCAGGAGGTTTCTTTCCAAAAAAGAGAATCCAAAACTAATGCTGCACATTCAGAAACTTCCATGAAAATAATTCTCTGTAAATAGGAGACTGCCACTGCAGGTGACAGACACAGTAACTGTGTGAGTACACCAAGTAATGACAACTCAGGACTGAACCTGACTGACACCTGGCCTTGTGTGGGTCACTTTAGAGCTATTTCTCCCTCACAAGTCTTTTGACCACCATTTGACAGTCAGCCCTTCCTGGCATGTCACACCTCCCTATCTGGAGCTGACAACACAATGCAGGCAGAGTGCTTTTAAGGCTGTGAATTACAGACCTCGGAAATCTCGCATTTACAACGAGCAAGGTGTCACCATAGACAGCAAATGAAGAGCTTTTTTTTGTTGTTGTTTTTCCCCCGTGCAGAGGAGGCAAAGGACAACATCTCCTCTGGTGATATTTCAAATTGCTGTTTGATGGAGTTGTCAGATTGCACCAAGGAGCTGCTCTCTGCAAAGGCATGTTCTGGGGATTTCAGTGCCTGCCTGTCACTCCATAGGACAGCATGTTCCCATGTGCTTAGGCTTCTGTACAAATCACTGCTTTATCTCAAAATGAACGCTCAGATTGGTAGATTTAGGAGACACAGAAAGCAAGAGTGCATCACTCCATGTATCCCATCCATCTCCACCACACATGATGGAGAATATGCTGAGCTTTTTTATCTGCCGTGGATCAGAACTATTTATTGCTAAACCAATGGTCCTGTGCTTCAAAAAGTAAGGCAGAGAGGAGAGGGGAGTAGCATGAAGCAATTTCTGTCTCATTTATTGCCAAATGCAGGAAGTGCATGTGTTTGCTGGATGAACTCGTCCTCAATGAACTGCTCTCCTACTATGCTTAATGGCCTGTAGGGGTTTGACTCTGTTTTTGTTTTCACACTTTTTAGGTCTTGATTAGCAAAGCTTTTCTTTCATCGATGTAAATCCAGGCTCTCTGACACTCCAGCACTCCCACTGTCTGCCTCGGCAGAGAAAAACAGACTCAGGGGGCAGCCTTGTGCTTACACCCCCAATAATGCACATTATGGGGAGGATGTGTGTGTTCCCAGGAGCAATACCTGCTTGTGACCAACACACCAACACTTTTCCTGTCACATGGGATTAATTTTAGGCACCAGTCTAAGGCAACCCACACCTTTGAGACAACCAGTCAGGGTGATGGAAAGACACACATGCATCTCTGGCTACAAAGCTAAACCTTCCATTTAAAGAAGTCAGTGAGTGCTATAAATAAGGTAAGATAGGCACAACTTAATTGCAAATATCTTCTGAAAACACACTTTTTTTCAGGCCATTTGCTACTTTTTCCTTTGACTTTGTGACCAGAATGGGTCAAAGTCCTGAGATACCTGTTGAGGTGGTGGGAAGCTGCTGGCACACGCAGTGAGTTCAGTTGACAAAAACCATTAAACACACAAGTGGGGATTTAACTCTGAGGACATTTTAATACCTCTATCACCACTTTATTCCCATCTAAATCTCCTTGGGGCTTTCATTTCATTCAGAGACCAAGAAGATCCATCCACAATTGCCTCCACACATATTTTCTGTTTCTCTGGAGTCCAGCTAGAAAAACTTCACCCGTACCATCTCAGGGAGGACCTCAATCAATGTTCTTCCAACAACAGCCTCTACAGATCCACGTTCCTCTCCAGGAGGAAGGCAGGGTGACACTTTGGGTCTCCTGCTACATGGCTAAATACCTACTTTAATCCTGCAAAGCCCCTTATATGCACTAATACATTGAATTATAGCACTTGCCCTTCACTAGCAGCAGAGCACAGAGCTCCTGCAGGGAATCAGCAGCAGCAAGGGGCTGAGCACACAGGGGTTCTGACTCCATCCCTGCTCCCATTGTCTCCCATCTGTCTTCCTGAGCATTCCCGGGACTGCTTGCAAAGGACACTTCCTCATCAAGATAAAGCCAAATGATGCTGTCACAGTAGCTGCGACAGTACTCTAAGCTCTGCTGGCTGGAGACACAAATCAGTGTTTAATAAACAGGGAAAAGGACAACTTGGAGGAGAGAAAAGCTGTCAAGCACCTTGTAACTCACAGCAGAATGCCAATAAAAGCACTGTAAACATGATTTGATTGTGCTTTCTGAATAGCTCATTATGGTGTCGAAGCTGTGACAACTTTCATATGAATGCAAATTTAAATACTACGATCTATTTAGCATCCGAAGAAACCTTCTTCTAAGCTATTTTTTTTTTTTTTAGGAAAGGTTGCAAAACATAAAAATATTTGGGGGTAATTAAGCTACTTGTGCTGATGCTTTCACCTCAGCAATGTCTGGACTTAGCCTCTCTATGTCACCAGCATCTCCTTCCTCCTTTAAATAAATGTGGAGTTTTGCATAAACCGTGCAGACACCAGTGGAGGACAAATCCCCTGCCTACCTATAATGCTATAACACTAAAATCCCCATATGGTGGGCTGGAAATTAGTGGGCTGGGAGACCAAACTGCTGTTTCTACCTTTTCACATCCTCAGCAGACTTGTACCTACCAGAATAAGAAACTCTTCATAGAATAGCTTGGTCTGGCTTTCTTTAGCTGTAGCAAAGGGCTTTTAGTCAGACTGACACTCAGAGTTTGGAGTGGTTCCCACAGATAAAACAGAGCAATGCTGGCTATGCTGGAATATAGTATAAAGGATATATTTGTATACTATTAATGCTTTTTTAAGATATAGGCTTTTTCCTTCTCCCTTCAAGATCAGTGATGGTGACTATTGTTTAGACTGCCCACAAATAGTACTGTAAATAAAATATATTAGAGCCATTTTAAGAGCAGTTGTGGAGTGCAGATAAGTGCTTCTGCAAGTGTTTGATTTACCCTGTATCATTTCAACCTGAATTCCTCTTCAGGAACAAATCTTTGTTTCTTTCAAATTCTTGACATAGACTGGCACAAATTCACCTCACTTATTTTGTATTGATTATGGAAAATCATTAATTGAGCTTGTCACCTTTTCAGTGAGAGTTTTCTCTGGAGCACCCTGCCCAGCAGGGGTGTGGCAGTTACAGACATGAACAACTCACAGCAGCAACACTCTCCCTTCAGAATCTCTAGATTTACATATTATTGAAGCCACATCATCTTAACACTGGCTATAATGAAAACAGGCTCTGAAATGATGTGCAAGTTTGAAGAAGATAATTAATATGTGAAATTTTGCCTTTTTTCCCCCTTCCCTTTGTGAGGAGGTGGTTTGAAGGGGATTTTGAAGCTTTGAAAAATTGGAAAAAATCGTGAGCAATTTATTTTTATAATACTGTAACAGAGGTGTGTGCCAAGAAAAATGGGGTTTTGTCTTACCACATCCTCCTCACTCCCAATTTTAATTACCACAGTTTGGCACCTGATCCTGCACAGAGCCACACAGGCCAGCTCTTTCCAGACAGAGATAAAATAGAGGGAGGGAGGAATTAATTAAATCCTTTTCAAATCTTTTCAGTGAGTTTCCTTCTAAAGTCACTGTTCTGGTTTCTGCATAGCTAGTACAATGACATATGGTCATAAATAACAAACAGTTCCTGCCTCCTCCTGTTGTCTCTCTTTTTCCACCCTCTGCAGAATGAAAACAAAACAGGCTTATGGTTCTGGTATTAGAAGGAAGCCAGTCAGGATCCAGAGCAAACAGGCAGCTGAACATGTTTTTGATTCACAGCACAGTGCAGAGATTTAAATGAGCTGGTTTATTCAGTCTTGCAGGTCCCTGCTGCCAGGGGCTGCTCACTGGTTGCATCTCAGGCCCAGGACGGTGACACAGAGTTACCAAACTAAGCTAAAACAAACCAAACTAAAACTTGGTAACCTGAGCTACCAAAATTTTTTATGACTGCGATCTTGTGATCCTTGCATCTCAAAAAGTGTGTGTCACTTATTTCTGGGAAGAGTAAGGAAGGTTTCCTGCTCAGCTCATGACCCTTCTGGCTAGACTGACCTTTCCTCCCTGCAGCACAAAGGAACAAGCAGCAAGGTGAGTGCCTGGTGGCTTTGATCAGGTAACATTCAGCACCTAAACACAAGCAGAGCCCTCAAGAAGCCACGGTGAGGATGCCTGCCTTTTGCACAAGTTTAACCCCGATGCTCAGGAGAATCTCTAATCCCATTAAAATGAGTCAAATCTTTTCTTTCCTATCTCCATTGTTGATACTGGGAAGCTTCTGAGGGAAACGAAATTAATCATATTTTAGCTTGTCAAGCTTCCATTCTCTTTATTAAAAATGATGATGAACTTCTGTATGTGATTACTTCAGTTGAAATCAGCCTGGCTGTGTTTGCAAGACAGAAGCTGCCTGAGCGCTGAGCAGAGCTATGGAAGTTACAGCTGGGACAGAGTTACAGGGATAATCCTGCAGAACACACCCAGCCACAGATGCTCCCTGCATCAGAACTCATCAAAATTCAGGCCTTCAGCTCCCCAGAAAATTCTAACATTTTGAAATGTGTTTGGGTTTCAAAACAGAACGAAAATACACAAACAAACTGTTACATACAATTATTCTGTTTGGATGTGTGGAACTGTCCAGCTTCAATGCCATGAAAATATTG
This sequence comes from Cisticola juncidis, assembly GCA_013400215.1. Taxonomy (NCBI): domain Eukaryota; kingdom Metazoa; phylum Chordata; class Aves; order Passeriformes; family Cisticolidae; genus Cisticola; species Cisticola juncidis. The sequence continues at coordinate 319,029 of VXBR01000294.1, read as the reverse complement.
AGCTGGGAATTCAGCTAACATTACAACATTGGAGAAAAACCCCTGATTTCTCAGTGAGGATGACAGAAAGGTTTTGCTTCAGAACAGGCCAGGAGTGGAGAAGTCTGAGTCAGCTGCAAAGCTCTTGGCACCTGCCTCATGTACCTGAGCTCCTCTGAGCGTGGTGCTACACCCAGCAGGAGAGGCTGATTCCTCCAGGAGCAACACAGAACATTAAAAGCAGGACTCCTGATGAGAATCACAGTACTGATGCATTGGAAAACCCATGACATTTGATTAATCACTTCTTAAAGAGCCCTTTAGTCATTTAGTAAGCCCTTAAAAATTGTGCTGGTGAAACCTTCCATGTACACAAGAGTTTCATAAGAATTAATCAGTTTTCAGCTATCAGTGACTATAAGAAAATTAAGTATAAAAGGCTTTTGAGGCTCCAAGAGATGCAGAGATGAGGTTTAGGTCCACCATTAACAAGAGGAACCTGCATTAGAGCCCAAATAAGAGCAGCAGGAAGGAGAACATGCTTTTTTGTCAGGTACAAGGTTCTCTCACTCAATATGGAGGAACTCAAAGCAGAGCTTTAAAAATTATTTAGAGAACACCAGGAGTTTCCTAGAAGGAATTAAAAAGAGAGTTTTGCCACACAGCCACCAGAGAGGATTTGCAAGGGAAGATGATTTCCCCACCTACCCTTTATCTCCCCACACAGCCTTTCAGTAGCTGCAGATGTCAGTGATGAGTGAACCCCAAAGGAGCAAAATAAATGTGAAGCTGAATTTGGTGTTTTGCCAGGTCAGCCTGGATCAACAAAAAAGAACTGAGGTGTTCCAAGAGACTGAAGAAACAATTTTGATTCCACAAAAATAACCACAATGCTTGTTAAGAAGAGAATAAAAATTGGCTGAGCATGTTGGATAAATAAGCAAGGGTCCCTGTTAGCCCTCAAAACTTTCCATCTGTTGTGTTCATTTGACCCTGCCTCAGGCTCCCTGGGCTCTCTAGCATAGCTCAGCTAAGGAAAGCTCCTCATTGTGACAGAGATCTCAATTAGCCAAATATCCACTTCTAAACAAACAATGTGGCAGATATATAAATCCCAGATGAACTGGAGAGGGTTTTCTTTGTCTTTAATTTATTTTTGTGTGTGATAATATAAACCTAGCTGCTGGAAAGTGTCTGTATAAATTGAACTGCACTATTTAAGTTAATTATATTTTGAGGAAGGATATTATGTGTGGCACCAGGACAGTGGAAACAGTACACATAAAAGCAGATGATCACCTAATTTGATTAGAAGACTTACAAATTGGGGAAAAAAAATCAATACAGAGAACAAGCCCTGGCTGCTGAGAGAATGTTTTACTACTGACAAAATTGTGTTTCCACCAAGACACCCAGTAGATTTTGAAAGAGAACATGAACTCTGTGGCAGTCTAGAGCCCACAGCCAAACCTGAAGCCTCTGATGCAGAATAAGCAAGGCCTAATAAGCCATTGCTGCTGCTCAGGCTCCCTGCACATGCTTGAAAAGGAGACTCTAGAGAAGGGAGACAGAAGAGAAAGAAGCTGAGGAATGATGAAAAAAGCTCCTCAGGAACAGCCACATCCAGACATGGCTGTCCCCAGCATGGGACGTGTTTGCAGCACAACACCACAAACATGCAGGGTGTTGTTACCCCTTCCCCCATGATATTCAAGCAGGCAGCAAGGCAAATCTCCCAAGCTCTGCTGTGATGGACACATGTGGAATCAAATGTTTAAACTTCACTCAAATGGTGAGTCCAGGAAAAAAGGGAAAGAGAAAGCTCCAGAAGCCAGTGCTCCTCTGTTCATTAACCAGAGGCAGAGAGCAGGGTGAATCAGCTTTTACACCTTGCCTCTAACACTCCCAACCAGCTAAACTAACTACAAGTAGGAAAAGACACCACCAAAGCAGAATGTCACCTTGAACCCCAAATAATTCTCTGAAGTTATTTCTACAAGACTTAGCTGAATATTGCTGAAAAACTGCTAGGTAAAATGACAGGGACCATTCATCACTAGACTCTGCAGCACTGGCAATATCAGAGCTCTGTTGCCATAAAAATGCACCAGAATTTTCTAACAAGACTGGGAGAGGCAGAAAATCCAAGAATATTTGGAATCCTCCTTGATTTACAGACCAGAGCAAATATTTGTTTTTTAAGAAATCAGCCTGCAATTCCTTGCTGTTTTGAATCATATCTGTTGTTCATCCTCTTAAGGGTTTTTTCAACATTCTGATTACACACAAAAAAGGGAAAAATGTCCTTTAGTGAGTCCAAAGAATTGAAACACTCTTGCAAATGGACAGACTTGAACTGACCTCAACAGAGCTTCACCAGTTTTTATCAACACAACATTTGGTCTTCTCTATTGACTTATTATTGAGAGCATGAACTGAGCATGCAAACAGCATTACAAAACACACAAATAACTTCTAAATCGCCAGCTATCTCAGATTTCTCTTTTAATTAAAAGGATTTAATTCCATTCCCAGTTCTAGAAAAGCTGCAGATTATTTAGGCTGTATTTATTGTGTTTAGTAAAAATGTGTGTGCATGCAATATTGCAAAGTGCCTTCTGGATTGACCATTGATCCATGGTCAGGGAAATCCTGTTTCTTTTGAAGTTGAAATTGTGTTTCAGGTGGAAAAAATGAAAAATATTTATTATTGGAATGCACGTGATAAAAATCAGAAACCACAGAAGTCTGTTTGTGAGTGGAGTATTGTTGATAGTTTGCCCCTTGTTAGGTGTTCCTCTGTATAAGGAACTTTCTGGAGGTGATTATTAACTGCATTTGGTAGCCTGCCCAATACATATATTTATATTCACAGACACATGTCCAATCACAACTGCTACCAAGCTTTGGTCAGGAGTTTTCTAACAGATATTGGTAATGAAAACTGTGTGTATCTTATCCAAAAAGAGTTCCAGCCAATATCATGGCATTTGATCTCAGTCATCACCAATGGAACAGAAATACTTGATCCAATATACAAAAGTTGTGGTTTGCTTCATGCTGGCTCCCATGTTTAGCATTAAAAAACCCCACTTCCTTTTTTTGGGAAGAGACAGATCATTGCTCATGCTTTACCCCAGCATAAACACAAGATACCTAAAGGATTGAAACTGTTTACAAGCACCAGTCCACATTTTCACACTTACATAATAGCCCGGGCAAATTCACGGTGCTAACTGGAAAAAACAACTGTCTAATGCATACAGCTGAGCAGAGATGCAACCTGCAGCTAAAATAACTCTGTCTCTATCTGAATACTGACAGGACAGGACAGAAAAGTGCTGAGGAGCTGAGGAAGCTGTTACATATCACACTTGTGAATTCATTTGGACAAAGTTCCACTTATTCCAGACGAAGGATTTCATCCTGAGTTCTTGAGCTACCTTTAACACAGAAGAGATGTAGGCCTAGAGTTTTTACGATGGAAAAGACCTACCTTGAACATAGATTGGCCCATTGTTAGCAGTTAGTTGCCATTAGCATTTTGTTTGGCTTGGAAAGAAAGAAGGCTGTGTCTGGAGATAATGCCCCAACACCCGAGCTGAGGACCACAGTGACTCTCACAGCTCAGTTGCCCTCTTAAAGCAAGAAAAGAAGCACACTCAAAATTAGGTGCCTTGCATGAAGCATCTGTTCCTAATCTAAATGTTTTGCTTTACTCTATAATTAGGTATCTGAATGCCTAGTTTGAGATTTGGGTACAGATTGGATACTTTAGAACTAACATGTTTGGGAATGTAAGCAATCATTAAAAGTCAAGCAGATGTCTGTTCAGCCCTCCTTCATTTGCACTGCAAACACATTGTCTGCTCACACAAATACAGGCCCTGCAGATTAAGGGTTAAGAGCTGCATAGGGGACTCCTGTGTTCCGAGAAGGCAGCACAAAAATAAAATCCTGCTCTGAGTATTAAAGCATGCCCCAGCATTTCTGGCTGTGGAAATGAACCAGCCATGGGAGAAGATTTGGAAGGAGGGAGAGCTCCTGGAAGCTCTTTGCCTGCTTGTTCTCTTTCTGGAGAGGTACATGACAGGAGTTTTGAAAGCTGAGCCTAAATGAAGCAGGCATTTGCTTTGCTGAACCTTCCAGCACACTGCCAGCATAGCTGAAGAGAGCTGACTTCTGTCACCTGGGGCCAGGTGAGCACTGGCCTTGGATTCCAGTACTGCAGTGCTTTAGGTCAGGCTGGCACTGCTGGAATCACAACAGCATTTCAGTGGAATATTTTTCATCAGAGATTATAACTATTCATCATACACAATATCTACAACATTTTAAAAAGGAGTCTTTATGACTGGCTTCGTCCCTTCCCAGCAAACATATTAATTCCTCCTCTATTATTTTTTCAAAACATTATAGATTATGAGAAATGGAAAGCACTTAAAACAATGATGGTTACATGTAAATGACTGAAATTTCCATTTTTTCCATATTAAAACTACTTAGATTTCCTAAGAAATGTAGGTCCACTGGCATTTTCTTTTGGCAGGGGAAATAATCATATTTGGAGGATAAAGCATATATTCCTTGAGACACATCCATAATGGTTCTGCTGTGGGCTGACAGGTTCCTCTGAGTGATGTAGGCATGAAAAGCCAGTTTATGCTCTCTCATTGCATCTGTTTATCATCTGTGTTATTTTCCATTTATGAAATTTCTCCAAGGATATTTCTGTTCTCTAAAAACCATTACTACTGCCCACAGCCTTGTGGGAGACCCCTCTATAAATAGCAACAAAATAAACAAACCATAGTGCATACAGAATGGAAGATAATATATAAGAAAATATGTGCTGCCAGGTGCTATTAAAAACAAGCATGGGGATAACATCACTTCAAAAATCATGAGGCAAGAGAAGACAGAATAGTTTAACATAAGGAAATGTCTGAAAAAAATTATTAAAAAAAAAAATCCAGGCACTAAAATGAGGTGGTGCTAGCTGGACATTGATAGACACCCTGACTTCAGACAGTATTTGAAAAAAAAAATCCACTTTTATCTGTGAGAATATCAGCTGCAAGCCAGAGCGATGTGGGTTGTTTTTCCCCTTTTGAGGGCTTGTTGAGGTTTAAATAATGTTCCACTCACATGTTAGTGCACCCAGTGACACACACAGCTTTACCAAAAGCTGCCACACTGGTAATCCTCAGACAAGTACCAGGTCCATGCATTCAGAGAAATTTCACTGCCTAATGCTGCTGTCAAAAAATCCTGCCTTATGAAATCACTTTTTATGTGCCAGCTCTTCTAAACTATCCTGATTTTCATCAGGCACTTCCAATTCATAGCCAGATCACAGAGACCATCAAAGCAATCACCTCCCAGCTGACAAACCCAGTTTGGACTCTGTTTGGAAGGGACGGTGTCAATGAGCTACATTTTGAAGAACTGATTCATTTATGTGGGAATGCAAAAAAAAAAAATCCTATGTACATCTGAGACAAGGCACAAAGCAGAGGATGTGCCACAAAGCATGAAATATCAATGAATGCCATGAAATTGTATATGAACTGCAGGGAAATCAATTTTTTTTGACAAGTCACAAATCACGGCAGATACATCTTGTCCTGTGGCTCCTGCTGCTGCAAAGCTACAGCCAGAAATACTATCAAGTCTTCAAACTGTTTATAGACATGCAGTAGAAAATCATCTTAGCTAGGCCCAGTGGGTGTTTACAACAGCTGTAAATTCCCTTCTAGCTCGCACAGCTACAAAGACTTTTACATCCCTCCCCTAAAAAATGAAGGAAGTTGTGCGCTGCTGAGAACATTCTCAGTTTGTTCTCTCTCCATCTTTACTTGCTTCCAGGAAACTGGAGCCCATCCCCTTCTTGGACTGACATCCACTCTTTTTGGTTTTGACCTTTTCTCCTGCTCTAGAGCTGTTTGTTCTTGAAACACATTTCACAGTTAATTACTTTTCCCATCCTCACCAATGAGCAGAAGCCTACATTCCTCCCAGGTGTGTCCTTCCCTTTGGAAAACACTCTGTCCCTCTCCTGGTGCTTCCTTCACTGCCATGGAGAAGATGAGCCAAGGACCTCTCTAACATGTGGAAGAGTTTTATTAATTTTGACTGGGACTGATGCCCATTGCTGGCGTTCCCTTCCCACAGTGAGGGTCACCCAAGTGTACAGACCTCATTAACCTCTATCTTACCCCAAATAAAGTGCCCAAATTAGCCCATGTGGCCACAGAGCAGTTCTGTTCTTGCAATAAGCTGCAGGATCTGTCAATCAGGACATCAGCATCCTACTCTCAGAGCAACAGGACCTGGCACACTGGAGTCCTTACTCTAGACTCTGAGACTGAGAAGGACCTTTCATTGTTATGCCATTCTTGAAACAGAAAATCAATCACACTCACAAGCTCCTCACATGTAATTCAAGACTGTCTTTCACTGAGAGAGCCTCTCATAGAAGGCTTTTTATGGGAATGCCTCATTATCCACCATGTGTGACTGATGGGCATAATTTACTGGCCAAAATGCTGGGCCTAAAAATCACAGTATCACAGATGAACACTCATCATCAAAGAACAGCAAAGGACTTTTAGGACATCTGGAGCCATAACGTTATCCAAGAGAGCCAACAGCACAACACCAAGCAATTACAAACTAAGACACAATCATCACTAATTGACTTTCTTCCTTTTAGGGGAGCAGGTCATGGGCTTTAGAGGGGATCAGGACATGCTTTTATAACCAGCTGTTGACACTGCAGTATTTAATGTTCAGGCAAGTCCAGCTGCTGTTCTCCGTTAATAGAAATCATAAAGCCAGACCCTCTGTTGGCCTCTAAGTAGAAGTGTAAATGTCCCACAGGGCTTCTTTGAAAAGAGGAGTGAATGACCCTGATGTCTAGACTAACATTAGTTTGATCTATAAAATTCAGGTCGTAATGTAAAAAGCTGTGTGTGAACTATTGCTGAGAGCATAATGACCCAGTTAATTGCCTATATAATCATTCTCCAGTCCAACGAAGTACCCTGAGATAGTTTGAATGGGAAAAGTACCATTAAAAAATCCTTAGGCTAGACTAAACTTTAATTACATGACACCTGCAAATGATAAACTGAGAAACAACTCAGTAAGACACACATATTTTAAAAAAATGTGCTCTGGTTGTGCCATTAATGCATAAAGATCAGTTCCTAAGGAGTTCATCCTTAAAGCTGCACATAGTTAGAAGGTGGCAGATAACAGGAAAATCCTTGGGACATTCACCTATAGTCCAAGAGCACAGGCCAGCCTTCCTCTTCCATTAATGCCAGTGGTAATTTCATACAAGTGCAACTCATAGAACTCCTCAATTCGTGATGGGCCAAGGCAGGGTCGGGAAATACTGATGGTTGGAGAAGGGCTGGATGGCAAAATAATTCTGATTTTTGTAAAGACACAACATCAAACTCGAGTGTGCTTTGCTAAGACACAGGAAGGTTGGCAAACGAGATGAACTTGCAATCCTGTTTTATTCATGCTGGATGCAGCACACAGCTGTGAAGGTTAGGACATTTTCTTTTATAACAGCTACAGTTGGGCTAAAACACGTAGTAGTAGCTGCAGCACTAATTGACTCAGCCAGTGCATTTCCTATTAAACCTTGATCATTAAGAATTCATAGGCAGAACCAGAAATAAACTGTGTGTGGGCGTGAAGGTACACGTAACAGTAAAAAGCTAAGCCTGCATGAAATTATATTAACTTCAGCTGAACGGGAAGATCCAGAGCTAGATTAGAAAACTGTTATGTTATTTGGCTTTCAAGGAAGTTATTGTTAGCCTGTTTGGCTTTGTCATTACTGTTCTAGCTTTTAATGCAACATGGTTTTATCACATGCAACACGATGCCACTTCCCATCATGTACCTAATGGGATAATGTCAGGCAGGATCACATCACGCCATCAGAAAGACATCAGGATCACCCTGTTCTCATCAGACATTCTCCCTGGCAGACTGCAGAGCTCCCCCTGTGATTTAATCCAGAGGACTCTGCCTTTGACTTTGACTTGACACGCTGTTTTAACAGTGAGTAGAGCCAAACACCAGCTCTTACAGCCAGGCCATGGGTTCAGGGTCCTGTTCTAGTACTTGTCTGCTGGAAAAATACTGGCAAAGTGGGCAAGGATAGAGGCAATTACCATAAATTAAACTAGTATTATGCAAAGTGAAAATTTAAATATAAAACAGTTCTCCAAGGAAGTTCTGCTTGCATACAACTGGCCCAAATATATCATGCTGACCTCAGGGATGAGCCCTAAAAAATATGTGCCTGTGGTCCAAACCTGCCACAGATACTCATCTACAAACTGAGACATTTCCTTAAGATGCAGATAACAACAGCAGCATCAATCCTACTTTTCTAAAAAAACCCAAATCAACGGACTTGCCAAGTTGCTTGTCATATCACAGAAGTAAAATCAAGTTAAAGCTCATGATTACCTGAACCACATCTCATCCATTCAATCACAGGTGAACAGAAGACATCTTCGTATGGGATTGGTCTGCACTGAAAGAAAAAGTTTACACAGCCTCATTAATAAGATTTTAGACACCTCCCTGTCAGGAGGTAAATATCAGGAGGTAAATATCATAACTTTTATAGGAGACTAAAGATCCAGATCACTTACAAACACAAAACACAAATATTCTAGGCACACTACAAAAAATTAAGGCGTTTCCTCTGCCCAGAAAATGTGATGGAAAATTCTGCTACTAAATTGTTCATGCAGTAATTCTAATCAGGTGTTTATAGTTTTACTCCACTTGAAGTTTCTCCACATGTTCACCCTTGGCCTTAAAATTCCAGTCTTGTCTTTCTGAGTGATTATTAAGAAGTGAGTTAGCTTGCAGATATTTTATTTTTCTGCCTTACAGCAAACAAACTAAGCCTCTGATGGAAGATGTTCTCCTCTTACCTTCCAGGAAAAAAAAATCATCAGCCTTCACACTGATGATAAAAAAGAAAGCTTTAAAATGTTTGTAAACTGTACAGCAAGTAAGAATAGAAAACGTTGTCAAAATATTTTGTAGGTTAAAAAAACTTTGTATTCATAGAATTTTTAGAGACTAAATAGAAAAGACATTTAGGAAAATTTTGGAGTAAAATAAAATCCTTTGTAATTCATTTTTCCCCAGTTTCTACTTGTAACTTCTCCATATGAACTTAGCATTTTGTTTCCATTTTCTATCCTAGAGGGAAAGAATACAGAGAAGGGTTTTTCATTGACTGGCTTATCTGTCATTAACGAACACAGTAAGCATGTTAACTACCCAGGCATGCTTACATCCTCTGACTCTGCTTCAACCTCAGCAGTCTCCCAGCACTTCACATGATTACAGCCAGTATGAGGAGAGAAGGAAACATTGTTCAAGTGCCCTTACAATGCATCTTCTACTCTGAATATCTTCTGTATATTTCCCTTGGAATATATAGCCAGGAAGAGACGGTCCTTGGAGAGTTACAAAAGAAAACTAGATCAAGAAAACCACTTAACTCATTTTAATTCACTGCCAAACAGACCTGAATTTGGACTTGGAAACAACCATTTAATTATCTTCACTTAATGATATCTCAATCTCAGTCAAAAAAAGTAAATTAATACTTTCAAAGTACTTAAAACTTTTTGCTGGAATTATTCTGTACAGAATGATGCCCCTCCCCTGCCTATGTTAGGATATAAAGGATGTTAAAACAGCCAGAGATTATTAATACTAGCAGTTTATAGGATCAGAAGCACAGGCACCACCTCACTAGTGATCAGCTCTCCAGTTAAAAATATTTCTACAGCAGCTGACAGAACTGACACTGACATGAAGGAAATGAATGATTAGGAACAAAAGTACACTGAATATTCAGTCACTAGCCAGCCAAGCACACTGTATCTCCTCTCTTCCATGCAGGGAAATCTACTCTGCCCTTGCAGCTGCATTTGGCTGCCTCTGTGAGCTTCTCATCTGCTGCTCTGTACAGCTCACCCCATCCTTTCTGTGCTGCTGCACACAAGATGTAGGGTCTGTCCCACGCCTTCTGCCTCTGCTGCACCACAGCACATCAGTGTTTTATTAGACCATAAACCACTGTCTGGGTCTAACCATCCAATCTTACACTTTCAGATTTGGCACCCCACTGGGGAGTGCTGAGCTCTCGTGGTTTTTATCTAACTCCAGCTCTCTGAGTGGAGTCCCACATTTCCTTAGAACACCTGGCTTGTTTTGATTGCAGCTCTCCTTTAGTGAGTGATGGGTAACAAATCCTACAAACCTCAGCTCCTGCTGGTTCAGTTGTACCAACATCATGAAAATCTCATAAAATGGTCCCAATCACACCCAGCAGCTGCCTGCAGGAGCCAACTGCAGCTTTATTCCTTTAGGTTCTGCTCAGAGTGAATTGATCCCATTCCATTTCCCTCCAGGGCTCAGGGCTGGTGCCACAGAATGGAGGATCACAAAGAGTTCCTGCTCACCCTGCACAGCCCCAGTGTCCACAGAAAGGTTCAAACTGGCTCAGCCTTGCACCATCTCTTCACCAGCTCCACCACTTGCTCACTGGGGGGGAGCTTTGGTGTGACTGAATGAGCTCTGGAGGTGCTTTTGTGTTTCATTTTTCCCCACTGCTCTGAAGCCTTCAAAAACACACATTTCAAGGCATGTCAGTAATAGCAAATAATGCACCATGGGTCTTGATATCATGTGTGTTATTGGGTTACACTCAAGTGTAACTTCTTACTTCAGTAGCAAAACTCAGCAGAAAAAATGCATCCTATCAATATTATAAATTAAATTCTCAATGCTTTCATATGTGTACTTACAGGTGCTTGCTCTTCCAAACTTTGAAGTTGCCCTGCTTAAAATCTACTCAGTATGCCTTCCTCCTCTCTCTCCACCCACCTCCCTTTTAATCCCATTCTGTCGGTAGAGCAGAGATGAGACTTGAAACATTAAAGAAATCTCAGTCAAAAGGGCAATCACAAAACTGCCTTGTCTCCATCCTTCCCTCTCATTCCTCCTTCAACCAAATGGACAAACATTCCCTCACTGCTACCTTTCCCTTGAGTGTGCTGGCTAAAATCTTCCTCCTGTGAAAAAATATCTCCACTCTACCCTGCACCCTCTGCTGTTCCTGAGCACCCCTCTCCTGAGTTTCCAGGGCTTCTGAGTAAAGTCACTGACCAGGCTCATCAAGGGGGAAATGAGGGTGTCCAGCTAAGAGCAGAGTTCAAAAGTATTGCATGAACAGTAGCAACACACAGGCTCTTATCTCTCTACCACCCCTGTCCCTTACACCAGTGCAAAGGGAGCATCCTACACGGCAAAATTTAAATGCATTTGCCACCTCATCACTAATGGCACATCTCAGTCCCTCACAAAGGTGGGAAGCAATCACAGCCCAAGCACATTTCCCTTCCTCCCAACATGTTTTTTCCCCCCTCTCACTGCTAGAAATTGAAGAAAGTCTTGAGAGACATGCAGATAAGGGAAGCTGCCTTTAATACTCTGACATTTCACACAAGCTGAAGAGTTGCTCCTCAAATATTTACCTAAAATGGATATGCTGCTAAATTCCAATGGTCTACAGCAGCATTTCTTCCACTCACTGAAACAGTCACAGAAGACAGTTTAAACAGATAATGAGCTCAATTTTTAAAGATTTCATAATGAATTGAAACCAAAGGTTTGGGCCTTTTTGCATTCAAGGTTGTTACTCACTGACAATGATCCTGTCTGCAATATCACTATAGTCCTTCCTTGCATGACATTATTACAGAATTAGACCTGATGGGTTCTGCATGCTCACAATGTGACTTCAAGGCACAGCTCAGGAGGGACTGCTGTGCTGTAAACTCATTTGTGTTTCACTGTGGAGCCACAGATTCATGAGACAAAGCTGGGAACCAGTTGCAATGCAAGCATATTAAGAAACCTCCATTGTTGCAGATTAAATAGAAACAGTTGGATTCATTAGGTCTAATATCAGCATATGGATTAATTTACACACCTGCATGCTTAAGCAGCTCTGAAGCACACACAGGGATGGGTAAATGATCTTTTCCAACGTTCTGGGTCTCAGATCACAGGCTGGTGCTGCCAGGAGCTGTGTCCTGGCAGCTTTACTGTGCTGAGATGGCCAGCACAGGGCTCGCCCTGCCTTACAGCTTTCACTCTGAGAACAGCAATTGTAACAGCACTTTGTCTCCCATCCTCACTCCCTGACACTGCCATAAATCTATTTCTGCTCTATTCTCTCCTGATCTAACTTTCAAATGCATTTTCCCCACTTACTTCACAAGGTCAGAGAGAAAACTCTTTAACATGTATTGCCAGAATCTATCTCAGTTTACTCCAAACAGCCTCTGTGCAGGACTTGTGCTTGCCCACTTCCATACCTGTCCCCTTTCTTTGACATCCATGGGACAAGTAACAGATGGGTCAGTTCCAGGAGCAGCCTGTGCACTGAACTAACTGCTGGGAGGAGCAGGAAAAGCTCTGTGTGCAGGAGGGTGACAAGAATTGGTCATAACAGGAAGAACCATCTCAAAATTGAAGGCAGCACGTGGAATAACTCTTACAGCAAGGAGCCACCAGGCTGTCTCACAGAGGTGACAGAAGAACACAGCACCACTCAGTGTCTCAGCTGAGGCCACCCTAACCTGTGCAGGTCACAGCTCCAGGTTTAGGAGCCCCCTCAGAACTGCAGAGCTTCTCTGCCAGATGGCTTAGAGCAAACAGCACACCAGCCCTGAGAAGGATCTCTACTAAAGAAATATTCCCAGCTCTGCCAGATCCTGGCTTTGGCTTCACCCAGTCACTGCAGAGAGGGGACAGTGCTGTCCTGCTGGGTCATTTGGGAGCTGAAGAAGCAGTAGGTAAAGGAGAAAAAAAAATTAAAATAAGCAGCAGTATACAGCTGCTTCAAACAAGGGTAACAGAAAACATGTAGCTTCACTTTGTCCTTAAAATAAGTAATTAAGAACATAACTGCAAGAGAAGCATTAACAAGCTTCCCATTTAGCTGGCTATTATTTTCTGCACATGTGTACATTTTTAACATAACCTCAGCTCCAAAAAGTCATATCCTGTTGTTAATTTATGGAAACTAAGCAGAGGCTCTGTAACAGAGGTTAATTTGGGTTTAAAACAAATGAAGTGACACAGAATCACATACTGCTGATTAAGCTGACTAAAAGCAGTGCCTGGGACAAAGCCTAATTTTTTCTGACAGGTTTTTCATCACATAGCCTTTTGTGAACTGTGAACTTTTGAGATTGTGCCTGGTCTAAGATCTGTCATCCAGGTCCCCCAGGAGGTCCCTGGGACACCTGTGAGGCACAAGGACAGCCTGCCAGGATTAGCTCCAACCCCTCTACATTGCATCTGCTGCCTTAGAGATGGCTCAGTGCCATGGGACTCACTGCCTAACTCTGCCACTGGATGCTGGAAACTCCAACTACCAGTAAATCTTAGCATTATTGAGATTTCAGTGTATGCATGCAGATCCTATTGATAAATAAGTCTCTGACAAGGGGTTCTACCAACCCTTTAGTCCAAGCAGTGACATGTAAAACTCACTCTCATGTCTTGTTTTTAACCTGAAAAATCCACACAATTTCCTACCCTTATTCAAGGACTGAAGTGTTGGACATGGAGTTGCTCTGTCTAAATTAAGTTCATCGAATTTTAGCACAAACTCTGTTTCAGGGGAACACAAGCCAGAGAAGACTGAAGCACTCAGTGCCTTTCCTGCAATAATGGTGAAGGCTGACACCTTTCCAGCATGCTCTGATAGGCACTGGCACAGGCCCATGCACAGATCTGTGAGATTTGCAGCTCTCAGGCTGCCTTCAGTGAGGAAAGCTGGGCAATCAGTGGGGAAGGCAGAAGGTTTGGCCTGCAGGGCTGTGCTCCTCCCATAAAATACTTTTTTAGCAGCATCATTGCCATAGACGTACCTGTGAACCACAGAACTGCAGAACAATTGCCCTTAACCCTTCTAAAATATATTTAGATCATTAGAACCCCTATACTAATTCAGCTGTTTGTTTTCCCCATGAGAAACAATTTTTTCTATACTATACTGTGTGAGTCTCCTATTCTAATAACTATAGTCCCTAACACCAAAACTGATGACATTACAGCTTTATTGTTAAAAAAAAAAAAAAATTCACCTCAGGAAAAAACCCCAAGACAATACAGAAATCAATGGTAAAGATAAAAAGACATTTGACATACTAGAACTCACTAATCAGCCCATCTTTCCTCTTCCTGGCCTCAGTCCTCTTTCAAGGACTGATGTGCTCATACTGCAGAACCATAACATTGTCCAAAACACTGAAATTCTCGTGAGTCATGCCTGAGGAGCACTCAGAGCACTCCTACAAATATCTAACTTCCCATGGGGCAGAGAGCACTTTTTGCAAATACATTCAACGATACCATAACAGGTATTTCTTTAAAACCCCACCAAAATACGCTTCAATGAGTGGACCAAGGCATGTACTTTCACAGAGACAGTATCCACACAATTCCAGCTGAAGGGAGGAGGAGCTGTAACTCAATGTAACAGTGCTCAGCACCACTGACTGCCATGAGAATTGGTGAAATTCCTTTGTGCCTTCTGGATGTCCCAGCTGTATTATTCCTTCCACAAGTCCTCAGGGTGTGCCTCTCCAGCCCTGCACAAACCAGGCATTCCCCACCTCTCAGCATCTCTGCTGCCCTTCTCAGCCTTTGCTTTCCCTCTGCCATTTTCCAGGAGTGGCCAGAGCTGCCTGTTGAGTTCACTGTGCAGGGAAAGCCTAGATTTATAGGTGGCATAAAGATGTTTTCTATTTTGTTCTCCTTTCTTCCCCTAATAATTTTTACGGCTCTATTTGCCTTTTCGGCGTGACTGAGCACACACAGATGATATTTGCAGTGAACTCCACTCAGTGACCTCAGAGAAGGTCCCCCTGAATGGGAGCAGCCAAGGTAAAACTTCCCATGGCATGTGCCTTAGAAGCTATTTTTCCTGGTATCATTATTTTACATTTACCAGCACTGGATTTCATCTGCCATTTTATCACCCAGTCATTCAGCATTGAAAAATCATTTTGCACCTCTTCCTAAGCAGACTTATGTTGAACTACCCTGACCTTTTTCTTCAATTGCAAGTACTTTTGGTTTAATCCTCAACCTCATTTTTTGCTCAGCTAGAAATGCACAGAATGACAAATCCCACAACATATTTTCATAGAGTCCTTGTGTTAACTTTATTCCTTGGCCAAAATGACCATTATCACTGTCTTTCTCTTCCTTTTTCCTCTCTTTTATTATTTTTTTTTTTTAACAAGACTACAAGACCAGTAACCAAATAGAAAAAAAAAGAGAGTAGGGGATAAATTAGTGTAATCTGGTACTCACAGATTTACCTTGGCTGGTTTTAACTTTACTGCTTCATTATTCTGAAGCTGCACAACAATAATTTGCCGCCCAGGTAATAATTTAATACATTACACTCTGGGGATTACAGTGAAGATGACCAGCTGCAAATTTAATCAAGTCTCTTTAAATAAGTGAATACCATAATTCCTTTAGGAATTGCTCAGCAATTGGCTCATTTTTAAATGCCTTAGGGTGACTTTCTTGGGCCTGTCCCTGTGGATTTACACCATTCTTTACCATTACATATTTGACCTGCTTTGACTTCTATCTTCTCATTAATCCAATTTTCATTAAATACATACTCAATATAAATAGGAATGATTTAAATGAAAACAGAAAGCATGTTTCATCCTTTTTAAATACATACTTAGGCTTGTACTTTCCTTTACTTTCCTTCTTACTTTTCCTATATTACTAAAATCTCACTGGAGTTGTTTACATTTGTTTGGTTGGTTTTTAATTCTCTTTAGTCTTGGCCCTTCTGGCTGTCTCCCTCAGATTTTGGTTCTGAGTACTTTTAGCTTTGCATTCTCCTTTTATTGGCACATGATTCCAATCCAATTTCCATATTTAGGACCACAAACATGTCCTGACTCCCTGTTCTAGTTATGACTCTTCTTTGGATAATTCTTCACACATATAATTCTTATTCCTTTTTTCTTTTTCTTTTTTTTTTTTCCCTACAGTATAAACAGTATACTCTAAACATAAGAAAAACTATAATGTCAGCATGAAATATGGAAAATGTATTGCTTTGCATTCAAAATAGGAATGTAGAAGCATGAGTGAGACAAGGAAAAACTCTAAGCCTTTTTCTGCACTATTTTTCCCAATGCTTCATTACTTTTTCACTTTATTTCATCCTTACAAATTGTTGTCTGCAAATTTTATTGTGAGGACCTGAGAACTCTCATTTTAAAGAAAACAAAATGGTAAACCTGTTTCTGAAATTGCATGGAGGCACTAAGAAAGCCTCTCCTCAATTCTATGAGGCTGATGAGTGACCTGCTCTGGTATTAACACTGATCCCTGTACTAAGAAAAAAATTACAGTGTTACCATATGCAAGTTCATTAGTTGTATTTCTTTATATTTTAAAGTAATTATTTAGTATTTGCACTAGTAAAGACTAATTTTTTTCCAAGGAAAACAGATTGCAAACTCAGTCTCAATTAATTCCATTCTGTCAGACATTTGCCCATTTTTGGTATTTCATTCCAGGTCACGCTGATGCAAAATTCAGAGATGCCAACTGTCCTGCATGAGGGCTGTCAGACAGATTAGCACTCCTGCTCTGACACAGCCCCTGCTTTGTCAGGACTGGGAACCAGTGTGCTGAGAAATGAAGCCTCAGCTGATGTGCCTATGGGAGGAGAGCAACTGGCACTCTCTGGGCTTTGGTCCTACGGGGAGTCTTGGTGCCTAAAACCACACTGTCCAAATTGTATTCCCGCTATTCTCTGAAAGAAGGGCCAAGATTTGTTAGCACCACAATTCTCCTGCAGTCCCTGAGATCCCTGAGGAGTTTACTCCTTCCCTCTCTTAAAGAAGACTACACACATCCCTTCATACAATATTTGTGAAGTCTTTTTGCTTGCTCGGTTTAAACTGATTGTGACCCTTTCTTTTTCCAAGTGCTCCCTCCCCTCTGAATTGAGACTATGCACTCTAACAATCTCAGTTACACTTGGCTGTCTCACCTACTGTTTTTGTCACATCTCTGTGCTCGTGCTGTGACACAGAGTTGATGCTCTCTCAGCTGAGCACACAGTGTCCCACCTTTTATCCACATCACAGAATGCACTCCAAGAATTGCTGCCATAAGTCCTGCTGGATCCAGAGCAATTCAGATCTTGCAGCTCTACCATAAAGGATAAGATCCTAAAGTTCTTTAAATATTTCTTGAGAATGATGGGATTCCAGGATGGTTCCGCTCTAAGTAAAATGAGGAAGAAGGCATATTGCAATAGGTTAGCTGAGACTCTTATCTTTATGCAGGAAAAGCCAATTCTTTATTATCACAACCCATTTTACACAGTTTTTACAGATCTTGTGTGTAACTATAATTGGTTAATAGCTTTTTTCCTAATTACTCTATTGGTTAGTAAAAGGTATTTTATTTGTCTATCAACTCTCTGTATTCTTGTATTGTTTACTTTTTTTACTGATTTTTATAGGACAAATCCCTTGTTATTGCAGGTGCATTTATTTTTTAACTAGCAATAGGTTGTTAGGCTAATGAGTTCTCATACTAAGATTGTTTTTGCATGGGAACTTGTAAATTGCTTAACTACATTTAAGAAGAGATGACAGGCTAGCTATTAACTTACTAGAACAGGTCTGATTTTGTAAGGCCTTTTTTCNTTTTTAACTAGCAATAGGTTGTTAGGCTAATGAGTTCTCATACTAAGATTGTTTTTGCATGGGAACTTGTAAATTGCTTAACTACATTTAAAAGAGATGACAGGCTAGCTATTAACTTACTAGAACAGGTCTGATTTTGTAAGGCCTTTTTTCTATAATTCTTTTACCTGTCATGACATCAGCACAGTTCACTAGAACATAATTTTTAGCTCTCAGAGTTTCTTTCCTCATGCTGTGTTAACATTTCCACTCAAAAATTCAGACTGCTGGGGATCTGTGACCCTTGTTTACTCCACCTCAGACTTGGGAATAAAACTAAAACCCAGAGGATACACTTACACCAGACCAGTTATTTTTGATTACTATCAGAGTATGCAGGTCCTACCACACAACTCAAAACCAAGGCCTATTTCTTGGAGAGGCTCACTGTGTGGAGAACTTGTTACAGCACACCACTAATATCTGCTGGAGAATTCAGTGGGCAAAAAAAAAATCCTGTTTCCTAATAGTACTTGTGTTCCAGTCCAAAAATCTATTTTTAAATCATTAGTGTTTTGGGGTAGAGGAACAGAACTTCTAAGAAGAAATGGGAACTGTAAAACACAAACAAATTATGCTACCAGCTGTATCTGTTTGCAAGTGTTACTTCCCTTAAATGTGGCTCTGAGAAAAAGTTCCCTAGAAGAAATTAAGAATGCCAATTTACTCCTAGAAATATGAAGCATTCCTGGATTAATAATGCTTTATAGCATAGCTACTTGGATCTAGTGGGTTTTTTCCCTGTTCAGACCACTGTTTCTGGGCTGCTTTGTGCAGATATGGCTATTACCATGAAATTGTTGGTACTGCTGCTGTTGTGAAGCCCAAAGGGTTCCAGAATCAGATGAAATTTCCCAAGATAATCTCCTGGGCTACACAAATCGCTTTGCATGGATTGCACTTTCAATCTCATTTGATAACAAGTGTTTTAGAGAGGAGAAACGTGCTTTCTGGCTTAATCACAAACCTCAACAAGTTGAGTGTGCATAACAAGATTTGTCCACTTATCCAGTGTGAATAGCTGGAAAGAATTGTTCTGTTCTGCACTGACAGCTTTAGATGTGGCTGAGAAATGGAAAGGAAAATCCATAAAAAATCATCCACATTCTTAATGCTCACCAGCTATGGTGAGAACAGCAACTTCTGGGGTTCTTGCCCAGCATCAGGGTATTTTGGTGGACTGCTGCTGTGCTGCTTAAAGACTCCTAATTTTTGCTTGTGCATATTGGTAGCTTGTGTTCTAGGTAAAGTTCTGCTTCATTTAAACACAGGGAAAACTCACACCTAAGAGTTCAGTCTGCACAGACTGACATTTTCAGAATTCTGTCCTGTTTTTCCTGGGCTTTGTCCCTGGCAGCCTGTGAGTCAGGCTCAAGAGGGCAAATCATGCAAAGAGCTCAGCCACAGCACTCTCCCCACCCACCCTCTCCAGGCTGCTCTTGGCAGCCACAACCAGGGCAGGAGGCAGCAGGAGTGTGACAATTCCTGTGGAAAAGCAGAAGTGGATGTTCTGCAGTGCTGACGACAGCAGCAAGGGGAAGATAAAGCACATAAATGAGTGAAGGCACAGTGCACAAGCCAAAGAGGGCAGATCCTTGGAGTTTTCACCAGGGCAGTGTTTCCAGACAATTCCCCACCCTGGGACTGCCAGGTTCCAGCTGGGATTAAAAAGGCAAACAAGGTGTTGCAGTTGTAGCACTAAAGGATGCTCACCCTTCCTGCAGTAGGCATGCTGTGACTTCCTGGAATGGTTACAATACAACAGATCCTAATATCCAACTTACATTTCCCAAGCTGCGTCAAGAGAAAAATAAGTTGGATATTAGGAAGAAGTTTTTCACAGAGAGAGTGATAAAGTACTGGAATGGTCTGCCCAGGGAGGTGGTGGAGTCACCATCCCTGGATGTGGCACTCAGTGCCATGGTTTGGTTGGGGTGTTAGGGCTGGGTTTGACTCAATGATCTTGGAGGTCTCCTCCAACTTAGTAATTCTGTGATCAGAAACACATTTACAACAAATTTTAAGTGCTAAATGACCCCTCTTTAACCTCAACCTAAGCTGAGTATTGTTTCAAAATGAAACTGAACATAAACCTGGAAGATTATGATAAAGATTAACAAAGCAACTATAAAAATGTTAGGTTGACAAAGGACACAACCTTTCTGTGGAACAAGGTGTCTTGTCAGCCTACAGAATGAGAAGGCTTCAGTTCTCCTGTTGCCATAGGGAGTCCTGCAGGCACTGGTCACATCCTGCTTTGATTCATACCTGGAAAGTGGTGAGGCACTTTGACAAAATGCCTCTGCCAGAAGAATTCACCATTTACATAATTAACAGAGCTCATTTTCCTGTCCATAAATTCATCACGAGCACAAAAGATTGCTAATAAATTTGATACTGAGAGTTATTTCACTAGCCACCAATACAGACAGATTTCCAGAAACAACCCACTGCACCTAATATGTCAAACAACATCTATTTGTGCTATTTGTAATCCATTTTTTCAGACTGACCACCTGAGCTATTACTGCTTCTGCTTCCTAACTGGCTGGCTGCAGCTCTCTAAACAGGAGCAGAGCTCAACCAACACACTGCAGACATCTCACTCCTTCCCCAGGCAATCTCAGGAGCACTTAGCACATAGATTTTAAAGAGTTTCACTTTGCTCTGAGCATTCTTCCACTCTTGGAAATTATGCATTTCTGTTCCTGGCTACTCAGTGGAAGAAATCATCAGCAGAACTGAATTGAATTTACTGGTTTTATGCCAATGAATACCTGACAATGTTTCACTGAAGAAGGCACCCAGGGCTCTATGCTGTGCAGGCTGCCTTCTCTCAGATCATTCCCACCACTAAAAAAATGAAAGAGAAGCCTGAACTCTCCCTCAGATGTAACTATGAGGAGTATTGAACAGGTAGATATCTAGGCCAAATTCACATTAGTCATAAAGTACACTCCATGGAAGAGTTAAAATACTTCCAAATCTGCAAGAAGACCCATACATGTCTGTAAAACAAGGACCTGCATCACTCCAGAGCCCTGAGCACAGGAACACAACACTCCCTGCCCTCCCCCTGCCTTTTTCCATCCATCACTGGCCCACAGTGCAGCTCACCAGGAGTAAACAGGAGTTTACTCTGGTTAAAGACTCACAGGAGTCTCTTTACTCCTGTCCTTGTTCACTGCTACAGCCTGAGTAACAAGGGGGTATTTTATCCGTGTCAAATACTGTTAGATTGTCTCCTTCTCCTCTTCATTCCAGTGATCAGGAAAGAAAACAAACAAAACATCAGCCCTGATGTAATGCAGCACACTCTGCTGACCAGTCCTGAGAGGCCAGCTCAGTGATAAAGTGAATAAGGACTTTCTGGGGACAAGGATTCAACAGCAGCTTTTACTTCAGTGTAGCGCAGCACTAAATTGTAATTTCCAAATATATTTACATTTTTCTATCCTGTTTTTCATAAGCACAAACCAGTACAAGTACATACCCCCCCCCCTCTTCTCTCAGACTAAGCTTCTCCCACTAAGCTGGTTCTTTCATGACTGATTGTCTCTATGGGTCAAGGGTATACTTAAAAAAAAAAACAAACCCATGCAATCCTGACTAAATAAAGCACTATTGCTTGCACTTTTGGTACTAATGGCAACAGAAAAGGAATAAAAGAACACGTATGAGGAGCAAGGAACACATTCCTGATGCAATAATTTTAGTTCCCTGAAATTAGGACTCAAAGGGATCACACACCCTGTTCACTGGGCTGATCTAAAATTAACACAGTGGACTTCACTCCTTTTACATTTTTAAGGGTACCTGAGAATTGAATTTCCCAATGTATAAAAATACAATAGTTTAATAATTGAAGGCTTCAGACTCAACCAAAATTTTGAGCCAGCAGAGCTGTATTAGTTTATACCAACAGAAATCCTTTCTGAAATGACAGATCCAAGGGTGTTTGAGCAGGGTCAGTATCAGATGCTATCAAGGAGCTGTGGAGGAGCACTCAAGTGCAGAGCAGTTATTTCCATCCAAAGGAAGCCACAGGACTGTGAATGCTGCTGCTCACATCCCTGCCTCTTCACACCACAGAGGAACTAGGGCCAGGAACAAAACACCTGGTAAAACCCAGGCATATTCACATATCACCAAAGATTGTTAAAATCTATTTAACCCTTCTTCCATAGAGTTTCATTACACAGAGCCTGAATTCTTTGTGCTATAGTTCTGACACTCAGCAGTCAGTATAAAATGACATCACCAAAATGCATCAGAAGTGAACACTTGTGCTTTGTCTCATGTCTCAATCCTTACTGTGACACAGCACTTGTGAACTTTCCATCATGCTGTGCTTGTGCATATCTAAGTGGGACAGAAAAGGTGAACAATAAAAGAAATATTGCTCAGTGGAACAAAATTAGTGTCCACATACACCAAGAAAGGGTACAGAGTAACAGCAGTTTTAATTGGCTCCCTGTGTAGGAAATGCAGCAGTGCATAGGATGTATCACTAGCAGCTTATAGTAAAACATTTTATTCTCTGTCAAGATAAAGGTGAGTGCTAATGACTCTGACTAAATCTTGACAGGCAAATGATCTCTTCTCCTTGTAAGAGTCTGTCATGTAATGAGCAATCAGAGCAGCTGAGCAGTAATTACACACATTCACTGGCACTAAAAGCCTTTCTGACGGACTGAAGGCTACTGAAGTGGAAACATGATCTAATTATTTACCTTACCTTTACATTGGACACAAAATTACAATGTTTCCTGTTTGTTTTTGGAGGAGGGGTTCTGATTTTGGTTTTTTGTTGTTAGTTTTTTGGGCGTTGGGGTTTTCTTTGGTTGTTGCTTTTTTAATTAAACCAAAACGCAGAAGCCTTAAAAGGCTTTTTTCTTTCTTTTAACTTAAGGTGTTCTTTCCTGTTTTTAGTTAACACTTATTTAGCTTGAGACAGAAGACAGGCATTACATAACACACATTTCTTGTGTATTTTTAGGGCAAGCCCTGGGAGCATGGAGAATGGTGCAGGCTTTGATGTGATCAAGGTCTGATGTGGAGGAGCAACCAAGTGCCAGTACACATAGCAGTGCCAAATTCTGATTAAGCTAAACCAGACAAAGTGTGAGAAACCTTCACGTTGTTCTAACATTTTCTCTGAAAACTCGTGGGAGGAAGGAAAGAAAAAATTTCCAAGGTGGAACAGGGATTTGGATATTTATTAGAGCTGATAATTTTCTGAATTTCTAATGAATGAAGGGATGGGCAAAAGAAGATTGTTGAAGCATAGATAATGTTCAGTCTCCAGACTGTCTGATCTTTCCAGATCAACAAGTCCTCCTAATGCTGTTGAGGTGCTGGGCTATTTATGACCAAATCCAGTTTTAAAACCTACTAAGTTAATACAAAAAGATGTGTCAGTTAAGATGCCATTTTACATATGGAGACAGATTTATCTGAACCATGCTCAAAAATAACACAAAAAAGTGGTTTATAAGCCCTTTGCATCTGCTGCCAGAAAGCTGTTTATATTATATATATATTTTTTTTACCACTATGACAAATTCCAAAAGCCCACCTGAGCACTCCAAGCTGCACTTGCCATCAGCAACCTATTGCCCTTGATTAAAAATTTATGCTATATTCACTTAGAAAGCTTACAAATATATAACACTCCTACATAAATCCAGTTTCTGAATCCCAGCCCTCAAATACCACAGCAGAACTTAAAACAATATATGAGGTGAACAGAGCCATCCCATCCTCTGGTTTCCTGTAGCTCTGATGTGCTTCCCTGGCACATGATTAATTCAAGTTCCATAAAGGTTTGGGAAGGCTCTCTGGAATCATTACAAACCCCAATTTGTGCTGCACAGTATTGCCAAATGTCATAACTTTATATCATGGATATCTATTTCCATGCAGGGCTCTCACTCCTTCAGAAATACTCCCTGTCCTCTCTAACTCTTTAACAACCTTGCTACTTATCCTAATCTCACCTCACAGAGGCTGCTTCCCAGACCATTACAAGGTTTGGGAAGCTGTGGCTTTTCACTTGGAATAAAGAGGATTTCTTTTTGTATTTAGGAATGTACTTTTGTTCATATAATTTCTGACCTTTCACTTCTGGAGGGAAATGTTCATAAAAATCAAATCGGCTACTTTTCATCATGAGTGCATAGACTGTGCACGAAGTTATAGTTGGTATACATTTCAGTGTCTAATATTTTAATATAATGCAAATATAGACATCTGTGTACATATAAAAATCTCATAACTGTGTGTGATTTTTCCATCTTCCCTTCTGCTCTATGGAATCACATCAGTATATCTGTTTTACAGAAATGATAAAAATCTATTTTGCAACAAGAGCAGCTGCAAGCCTACCAGCTTTGTGATAACTCTTGGTCACTTTATATGGTTCCATATTTGTTTTCCTGGACTTGAAAACCTCCTGTCTGTTTGGAGGTGAAGACTGATGGTGGAAAAGGTAAAGAGAACTCAATCTCTAGCCTTCCATGGAGGAGCAGCTGGGAGAGGATTATCCATCAAACAGCAAAACTCAGAGAGGCTGTCAAGCCCCAAAAGGAAAACTCATACTGGGGAGTAATGGATGCCTCTCTCTGTGCATATTCTTCAGTATCAAAGTTTTGGCAATTTCATCAAAATTTTGCTACTTTAATCTAGGGAGGGAGTAATGGATGCCTCTCTGTGCATATTCTTCAGTATCAAAGTTTTGGCAATTTCATCAAAATTTTGCTCCTTTAATTTAGAAAAAAAAATAAAAGGTTTCTTGGGGTGTTATTTTGTTCTGTTTTTAAATAGATATAATTTTCAAGCATTGTGCTGAATTGCCACCATGACACATAATTAAACAGGTTAAAAAATAGGGACACAGATTAATTAATCAAGTTTCTCCAAAGCCAAAACCACAAGTTCTATTGTTTTAACAAATTCAGTTTTGCCTTCCTCTGAACTCCTGTTCTACACTTACATGTTTTTTTCTGTAGGACATTGTTAAAAAAATATAAAAATTTGGTGTTCAAGCACACTTTTACATGTCTCTGCAAAGCAAAATGCTAATTACAATACAACCAGAGCACTACTTTGCTGATCTGATGAAATGAACCACAGAATTAATTGGGACCACTTCACTAATCTTTCCTCCATCAGATAAAGGTTATTTGACCCAAACAATTTTTACCTGCCAATTAGAGCACTTTTCGGGTTTTAGATTTCACCGCTATTGAAGTCAAGAGGATTCATAGCATTTTCCTTCAACATGATTAGGCCATTTTTTAATCTTTTCACAGCAACACAACCACTTGCACACATCAGAAAGAGAAAAGGAAATGGAGAGATAATGACAAGAAGAAGAGGCAAAGGGAAAAAGTGCTGTGATCCATATGGCACCAAAGCAGATTTGATACTAATTAATAAGTAGTATTTCAGAAGTATTGCTTTATCTGTAATCTATTTAACTCCTCATGCTGGCAAATTGCCCAAGTAATTTGTTTTGATCTTTAATTCCATGCTTACTAAGTTGTTTTTTATTTCTTCTGGTCTCCAAAATTAATAATCTATATTGCTGCTCTCCATGTAAATCATTGTTGTTGCTATATCATGTTTAGCTGCTATATACTAAATTTTCAGTTACCTTTTTTGGAAAAATAGAATCAGAATAGGTTATTTTTTTTCATTTGATACAAATTAGGTGTTGACAGAGTTAAGCACGGTTATGTTTTACTATATTTAGGTTAGAGTAATATTATGTTTTATTACTTTAGTATGCTGTTGATGCTAAGTTCTGTTAAGATCAATTTTTGTCAAGTTTAAGTGTGATCCAGTTTAAGCAAGGTTAAGTTTAAGTGTTCCTAAGTTTAAATTCTGTTAGGTTCTGCTAAGTTTAGGGGAGAGTGTTTTTTGAAGAAA
Organism: Cisticola juncidis; assembly: GCA_013400215.1. Taxonomy (NCBI): domain Eukaryota; kingdom Metazoa; phylum Chordata; class Aves; order Passeriformes; family Cisticolidae; genus Cisticola; species Cisticola juncidis. The sequence goes on along the minus strand of VXBR01000294.1, from coordinate 293,239 downwards.
AATATAGAGGCCACTATTGCAAACAGCAAAGAACCCAGGAATATTTCCCAGCCTTGGGGTGCTATTTCCTGTCAGAAGGTGGTTACCTGCTGCCCAGAACATCAGGTTTCATTGGAAAACTTGGACAGGGAAATGAGGAGGCAGGACAAAGGGAGCTCAGTGATCTGTCTGTGACCCAGTCATGCATGGCCTTACCTCACCCCATCTCTGAAGAGCAGGGGCCCTCCCAGGCTCTTAGAAAGGCAAAACAGCCTGAGACAGAAGGTAAAATAGGGTCTAAGGAGCCATCAGAGCTGGCCTAGTTTTACTCCATTACCAGAGACAAGAAGGCAAGAAAAGTAAAAAAAAATCAGCTCTTGTTCTCTCTACTGTTTGCTTTTGGCAGATTTTTTTTTCCAGCTCTTCCAGTAAAGCTGAGTCAGCCCAGTCAGAGGGAAAAACAACCCACCTCACAAAAAACCCCAAAAAACACCCAAGGTATCATCAATCCAGCTGGGTCCCCTACCACAGACAAGATTCCTCTGACTCAGGGCAGAAGTGTGTTAAGCAAACTTGTCTTACTGATATCAGAGAGACAATTGCAAGTCATTTTCACTTCAAGTTCTTGTGGCACCACCAGGGCTCATGGTCAGACACCCAGAGCAGAGACCAGCCTACCCTTCCAGACCCCCCAACCCCTCCTTAGCTTCTAGTTCAAACATCAGGGGCTGAAAAAACTCTCAGGGCTGGAGTCACCTTTGGGTGGTTTTGTTGTTTTGTTTTGTTTTTTGGAGGGATGGAGCCAGGAAGGAAGGAGAGGTGCACTTTTCCAAACATGTGGGGAAATTTGGCAGTACAGACAGCCAATGCACTGTGCTGCCTTGAAACAGCAGACAAAGAGAACCCCAGCTCCAAACAGCCAGACCTGAGGATTTAAGGGACACTTGGAGTGTGATGGTATTTCTGCAGGGAGATGGAGATGCAGGCCCCTGTGGAGCACCATCAATCTGCACTTTGGATGGGAAGCATGAATTAGAGGGTGTGAATCACTTTTCTACTGACACACACCCAGTGAACAATCAAAACATTTAATAGAAAACATGAGCCTGATAATCTAAAGATCTGCTTGTGAGTAATAATCTATACAGTGAGTAGATACACGCTCCCTACTCCCACATACTTCACACAGTCCTGGTGGCTATTGCACTCTCTAAATCTAACTCTCCTGCACTAAATAACCATAATTGCTTCCCTCAGAGATAACAGGCAGCTCAGAGGCACCAAAGCCTCTGTTGCTGGAACCTTGCCACAGGTGCCACACAAGAACTGCACAATACATTACTTATGAATGCCAACGTTCATTTATCAGTTCTGCTGTATTTATTTTTGTACTTGGAGCTATAGCTCCGAGGAACAGATGATGAATTCTAGGTTATAGTGAAGGACTGTTTACAATATACAGGCCAGTTTTGTAGCAGTAAAACTAGCCCCAAACCCTGCTTATTGAAAATGGTATTTAATAATGCATTTGCCTGCTATCTCTTCAGTTCCAAACAGGTTCTAGTAGATATATCTCTAATTTTTTCCCTTCTGGCAAATGCTGCTTGTGCACCAACATAAACACAGTCCTCATCAATACTTCCAGTGAAGCAGAAGCAAACACCTCTCCCCTCCTGTTGCTCTGCTTTCTGTACTGCTCACACACCATTCACAGTTAAGCAACTCACTCTTGCAAACTTTGGGGAACTCATGCCTGCAAACTTTGGGCAACTCACTCATTCCTGCAAACTCTGGGTAACTCACTCCTGCAAACTTTTGCTGGCAATTAGAACACAGCAAGGCTTGCAGCAGTGTTTGGTCTGACTGATCTGAGCCATGGGTGCTGAAGCATTGAATAGCAAGCAATGATCACAGGAGGAGACAGCAGCTGAACTTCAGGATTTTCTGTTGGGAAAAGGAGCTTTTTGTCTTGGGCTTGATTCATTTATGGTTGCCTAGCACAGATGGTTTTCCACCTTTCTGACAATTATCTAGTTCCAGATGCTCTCCTGCTTGCTAAAGATGCAGACTTCATGTTCAACATGTTCAGTGCTAAATAGCACCTTCTATAATGTTCACTCTTTACTTTTTGGGGTTTCTCCCCCACTGCCCTGGAGGGCAGGAAAAGCAAAGCAAAGCAGAGAGGTGACTGAGCCACTGCCACATTCCCTGGCTCTCACCTTGTGCTGAGCCTTCTTTACAAAAAACAAGAGGTACAACAAGGTGGGAAAGAGGTACCCTAATTTCAGGGTCTCATTTCTGTGTGCACTAATATACTGCATGTCAAAAGTAGATTTAATTAGAACAGTAAAATCAAAGAAGCTATAAACTGTTTAAGCACTGCAGTCAATTAAACAAAGTTCTACGTATTTATTTTTAACAAAAAGGATTTTTAAAAATAGAAATAATCTTAGGTCTGAAAAATGACAGTGAATAGTTGAAACCCACTAATTGAGTGGCTCTTCTCTTAAAAATATTATAGCTCCAGAAATAGAGATACCCAAAATTTGAGAAATGTAAAATACACCACAGGATTAAAATCCAATGCCAAAATTTCCTTTTCCACATGTTTTTTCCTTCTCAGTAGCTAATACATACTGCTCATTCTATTTACTATTGCACACAGAGGATTATTTCTGCATTTGATTGTCCCATTTGGTGTAAAGATAATAGATTTATATTTCATTATATCTTGGCTATGTGGCCCTACAGAGGGTAATTCTGCTAAATTCTATTACATCTACAGTTTAATTGCTTTAATTAAAAAAAAAAGGGGCAAGCTAAGTAGTCTTATTTACTTTTTTTAGGCAGCAGGAACTAACTAGAACCAAACCTCCTCCTTCTGACACCAACTTAACCAATTTCAAGAAATTTTCAAACATCCACAATACTTTTCAAGCTGGAGAATGTTATTAGGCCTCGCCCTCAGTGTAAACCCACATATCTCCTCTCCTATGAATTGCTTAGCTCACAACTCAGCCGACATCATTTGGCTAAAAATGAACATAAAATATTTGCCTTCCATTAGGCCCAGCAAAATCACCAGCCCTGCAGTCAGCTAATGCACTGATGGGCCAGGAAGGTGACAGAGATTATAAAAGACTAACAATATTATCAAGCCAGATATAATAAATATAAGTATACAAGATCTAAAAATCACAAGACCCCAGAAAAATGGACTTTTCATAGAAATTCTCTAGTGAAACCATGAAAACACTGAGAAATTGCAGTAACTCTATCTCTGAAAATTATTAGAAGCAGCATCATGTAGGTAGCATTGTTTTATTCTTACAATATCAAGCAGGCCATTTAAATATTTGCCATTTATACAACACATCACAATAGTGCTGCTGTTCAATTCACAGAAAGATGCAGTGCAGAAACAACTTTTTCCTTCACTTCAATATGGTCTACATAATGTCAAACACTTCCTGCTGTCCCCATTGAGCAGCAAATACACACAAAAGCCTCACATCCTAAGCTGAGTGTGACTCTGTAAATATCACTTGGAATTGTTTTTCATAGTATTCAAGCTATGAAGACTGATCACATTCCATTTCTTTTAAATGATTTCTGCAAAGCACCTCTTTTGTTTGTTTTTAGAAATAATCAAAAAATAGCACATTTATGCTCCATTGCAGCACTCTATCCAACTTAATGTCTACCTATTGTGAAGATCTGGGTGCCACTGGATCAAACACTAAGAAGAAAATAATCTGACTTTTTTTTTTAATGTATGTCAGTTCTCAAGCAATTGCATGTGCATCATTAAGCTGCATTGCTATTACATAACTAGAAAGCAAGTGGTTAATAAACATTTCCACATAGACCTGAATATTACCCTTGAAAGAATAAACAATTACATGAAATATCCCATCATCACTTTCAAAAGTGTCTAAATATTTTTAATAATAATTCTGAAGCCAAAACACTTAAACAAGAACTGAAAGCCCTGAACTTTTATCCCAATGAAGACAGAGGGCACAAAAGCTTCTCACCATGCCTGCATTTCTGAGGGTTTCACAGGCAAGTGTTCAAATGGCTGGAAAAACTTCTCAGGAGGTTTCTCTGCCCTCAGCTGGGATAAAAAGCTGCCTCTGAAAAGGAGTGATCTACATTACTCACTTCACTGCAACACCACTGCACCAACAAGATGCAGACATTCCATGGAAATGAACGGTTTCATCCTGGAACATTTTCTGGACATGCTGCTCCAGAGGAGAGGTTACTCCCTTACTGATGATGCAGCACTTACTGATGTCCATTCCTGTGACAGCTCAGGAGCTCTGCACTGGCCAGTGCCAGCCAGCCAAGGGGGATCACCTCAAAAAATGTTTGCAGCAACTCCTTGAACTGCCAGGTTTGGAAGAGGACACACAGTGAGTATACACAGCCTGGGGCTTGCCTTGTCTGCAGTCCTGCTTCAGCAAGGGCTGGTGATGTCCCTGTTTTAATTTTACCCTGCAGCCCTGGGGGATTTCTGTCCAAGCAGTTTCAGTCCCACAGTTGGGTGCCTCAGCTGAAGTGCAGGTTACCCTGCACAGCTCAGACTCTCATCCTGCTCCGTGTGCTGCTCGTGCTTGCACAGCAAAGGGGCTGCACTGCACCCCCAGCACTGTGGGCTCCATTTTCTGAAGCCTGGGAATTGCTGGCTTTCCACAGAGAAACTTTCTGCAGTTTCTCCTTTCCTAGGCAGCTTTGTGTAAATAACTGTTCTTCCCATAACATTTCTAAGTAAACAATGTTCCTTTCCCATAACAACCTCTCTCCCACGTGCTGTTTGTGTTTCTTAACCAACAGAGAGAGGTGTCCATCCTCTGGACCAATAATGTGCCTCTTTAGCACAGCATGTTATCAAAAGGCTGAAAGGAATTGGCAATGAAGCCTTCTGATGTTCTTCTGCCTGCTAGAGTCAAGCATCTTTATTTCATGTCTAACTGAGACACACGACCAGGGAGATGTTTTCTATATAAGGAAAAGGGTTCCAGTTTCACTCCAGCACTAAGCAAGAACACCAGAAACATCTTTGCTCAATGCCAAGACAAAATCACTGTCAGGTCTCAGTAGGTATTCCTCAGAAATGTGGCTGTTTTCCATTGGGCTGTTTGCCCAAAATCCCACCCGGATGGTTCAATACTTAAGGGAATACTTGAGGGAGAGCACGAGGCTTCTCAGTGTATTTTCAGGGTGCTGTAGCAGGTGTGTGGGACCTCTCTCTATACTTTTGCACAGCTTTTGTTCTGTATTATTTTCTTCTTTAATTAAAAAATTTTTGTTTTTCAAGACACATGCAGTCGTGCCGTCCCACAAATTATTTTAAGCCATTTCTGTGTGGTGCTGGACACCCTCAGAGCATGTTGAGGCCTCGTGGAGCTAAAAGCATCTGGCTGGGTGAGAATTCCAACACAAAGGCAGCTCTGCAGGACCATTATTTGTCTCAAACACGTGCCTCTCCCAGGAGCAGCTCTCTGGGAAGGAGCTTGTGGCTCCAAGAACAAGAGTTAGTAATGCCCAAAGTGCATTATCTCATCCTGGAAAGGGGGCCTGTGGATATGCTCCTGCTCTTGTTTCCAGCCACCTGGAAATATTAGAAAGCTATTTTGTCTACAAAGAGATCTGACTGATATTCCAGCCAGCCTCTGCCTTTAAGCTGTTTGCTGCTTGGATAAAATAGCACAATGACACCTGGCAGAGCATTTAATGCTTTCATCAGTCCTCAGGATTCCTTCCCTCTTTCCACAAGCACAAAAGCTGAATGTTACCAATACTCCTGATATTCCTTTCCAACTACTCCTACTGCATTACCAAGAGATGAAATAGCCTCATGAACTCACTCTCATCTTCACTTATGGACAATAAAATCTTCACTTAAGCTTTTAGTCAGAAGACTACTGCAAGGATTGCAGTGCACACTGCCAACACCAGCAGAATAAGAGAGTAAAAAAAAAAAGGCAAACAAAAATAAGAAATTCTTTTATTGCAGTCAATAGCAACCTGCAGGCTGCAACCACAACTTTCTCCCAACCATTTCAGTGATTTTATTTCAGCATACCTCTCTCTGTCCTTCCCACTGGCACTCAGTAAGAATGATGTGCACTTGCAGAACTAAAGCCAGTCTCAAGCACCAAACCCAAGCATTTATGGGACTCTTCTTTTATACAATTTGCAGGACTGAAACAAAAGAGCAGCTCTCACTCAGTCTGGTAGACTCAAACACAATTTTAACTGGATGTTTTACAGGACATCTAAAAGGTCCCTCTTTCACACCTTGGAAAGGTGAAACAATTGCAAAATTATATATACGGCAGCTGAACAGACTGAGTTACCTCTTTTTCTGAAACAAAAGTATCACAGAAACAAAACATTTATTCTGAAATCTTTTGGAAAGCAATGTCAACCTTTTCTACAGAAATTAAAAAACAATAAGGATTTATTTTTATTCAAGTTACCTTCTCTGGCAGCTAGCTAAGATCTCTGGAGAAACATTAGATGAATAAATCATTATCCAATAGAAAGCCTGCTTATGGTAATTAGATAACTTTATAGAAATTTTTATGAGAATTTTTAATGACAGTAGATTTGCACTTCAACAGAAGCATCCTGACTTTGATTTATTTAGGTAATCTGTATTTATTAATTTCTTGTGCTTGCCATTTAAATGAAAAAACCAGTTCTAGCCACTTACACTCTCTTTATGAGGAAGGGTTTTTAGAAGCCCTTGACATAAGCCCACTTTTGTTTTGCTGTACCTAATATAAACTTTGCTCTGGCATGTAAGAGTAGTTGAATATAGCTAGAAACCAGCATTATATCAAAAAGTATGTGATTGGCCATAAATCAATTCAAATCCATCCAATTATAGAGCTCTCAAAATAAAATTTTAACTGTTAGCATTGTTAAGAGACTCTTTGAAGTGTGAAAGACAAAGTGATTGCTTAATAAATATCTATTTTAAAAAGTTGTCAATAACTTGATAAACACTATCCATAAAATTGTTACCATGAGGGCTACCATGAGGGTGAGTAAAAAGTGGAGTGGTAAATAGTGAATTGTCACAGAAACTGCAGTTGATCAGCCTCTAGCCCACGAGTGAGAGGGGACAGGGGCACAGCTCAACACAAGGAGGGCAGGGATGAAGCTGGACATGAAACATGGACAAAGTGGGATTTTTCATGCCTGATCCCTGGCCTTGCAATTCTTGATCTGACACTAAAGAGGAGAAGAGCAGGGCTGTAAGGTGTAAAATTTACCATCAGAGCTACTGATTTACTATCTAGTGCTGTCTCCAAGTGCACTGGAATATCAAGCTGTCACTGATCCCAAAAGGATGTAATCAAATGGAGACAGAGAGAACAGATGGCATCACAATCCCCATCGTGTTCTGCCAAACTTTAATCACTGTAGGAAACTCACATCCCTGCCACCAACTTTTTTCACATCTTCCTCTCTTGAGTTCCCTCTTTGTCTGCTTTCAAAAGGCTCTACCCAAGATTGTATCTTTTGAAATTCTGTTGTAGACCTGTGACCAAAACCACAGATACAGCAAATCTTTAAATACCTCAGATGGTGATATGGGTTTCCAGTGTCTTGAAGTTTTGTGATAACAGCAATGATTTGTGCCTGTCTTTCTTTAGCAGTGAAGGTGCAGCTAAGGGCAGAATTTCCATAGCCAATTTACATCTATCAGACACTCAAAAATGGAAAACTGAGCACAGACTGCAACAGCTTGAAAGAGCTACACACTCTAAAGCAAAGAAGCACTGAGATGTAAAGAAGTATTTCAATCTTGTATTTGTCTACAGAAAAAGACCTGCAGGAATGCCACATACAGTTCTGATGCCCAGCTTTCAATAAGAATATGGAAATTTTAAAATATTTATAAAGCAACAACAAAACAATTGCTTAAGATTTTAAACTAAAGATTCCAAAAGTTGCTTATCCTAGAGGTGTAGCTAGGGGAAGATTTGGTTGTGGTATAATAAGGATCTGCAGGGAGAGCAGAATTTGATGGCAGGGAAAGCTCTTCAGTGTCATAATTAAAGAGAGAACAAGGCTGCAAGAACTGAACCTGAAGACAGGAGTATTCAGATAAAAAATAAGAGATTCATTTGTTATGGTAGGGTTCATTAACACCCTCCCAGAATTCTCCTTCTCTGCAATGGAATCACAATGGAATGGGTTTAAACACAGCAGCCTGTGTAACTCAAGCAAAGGTGTTGGATTGAAAACCAGCATGCAGGTGAGGTCAGTGCTCACAAAACAATCAAAGTAGTCATTTAGTGCCTAAACTTATACAAATCTGTGACCTCAGATTCTCACCCTCATTCTTAGACATGGTCAGAAGAGTTACAAACTAAATTAGCTCTTTTACATTCAGTCACAAGGCCATATGTCCTTTTGCTTTCCATGCCAAAAATGCAGTCATTTGCCCAAAAATCTGATTTCTAGCTGTACACACAAGCTAAATTACCCTGCCTACTGTATGTGCTCCTTCTAATTAACAACATAGAACATAAGTTATACCTATAAGAAAGGAGCATATATCAAGTCAAAAGAAAACAAGGGTAAAATTAAAACAGGGACATAATGTTTTGCAAAGGCCATTTTTCATTAACCTGAAAAACAAAACCAAGGTCAAAATAACTGAGGCATAGCTTTCCATAATTTTTTAAGACATATAAAAGTTCATCTTAATATTCTATTTTGTAGGGAAGACTCAGGGAGTCTTTGGTTTTCAGAAACAAAAGAATCTTGTGAAAGAGATGAATAATGGAATAAGGAAATACATCTACTGATTGTTACTCTGGACTGTGCCTACAGATTTGCATCTCAGTTTTGGAATAGATTATAAAAGGAATATCAACCATGATTTTTGTATTTTCTTTTTCAACTCCCAGTGCTGTACACGTTCTGAACAGCACAGAGTGAATTAAATTAAGCCTCCCTCCATACCCACCCACACTGAATTGGAGTCTTTGTCTACATGCAGACAAGGTCAGTGTAGACCAAGATCCACAACAAGCCTGTATTGTCCAAAATCATTACTCATATTTTCAGGTTCAGAAGAATTTAAGATAAATTTAAAGTTTGAAAAGGCTGAATTAAGTCGCTATTTTGAACCTGAAAACCTAAACCTAAATGCTTGAAAACTGAGCCAGGGAAAGTCCTGAGGATGAATACAGACAAAGCCAGAGGAGGGAATCTGAACACACATTTCAAAGGCTTCCTTGTGGCTTTAGCAAGCCATCAGCATCCTGGTTTATGCTGCCACCCCCATGGCATTCTGCATCCTTCTACTGGTACTACCAATTTGGCAAGCTAAATCAGGACTGAAAACCCCACATTGTAACACATTATCCTATCCTATACCAGCATTTATATAGGCACCCTTCCAAGCATGAATAAAGTTAAATTTAATGTAACACTGATATAATTCCCTGTGTGAGACAGTCTGGTTGCCACTCCAGTTCCTTTGCATTGAGGAGATTCTGGGGCATTTTGACGTTACTACTGCACAATGACAAAAATCGTATTTTATCTGTTATCCCACAATGGTAGAACCTTGATATTGGCAGGAATAGTTTCCATCCTGTGCTTTTCCAAATATTTGCAATCTGCCTTCTTGTGTTCATTAGTGGAACACCTTTCACTCAGGCATCTTCCTAATACAAAAATTTAACAATAAACGGAAGTCTCACTGAATTCGATTGGCACAGTGAAAAGGCAAGGAAAAAATACCAACATTTCCAAACACTCAAAATCCAGCAGCACGTCAAAAACTGTAACAAAGTGTTTTATCTTTGAAACTGACTTCTTCTATGACTCTAATGCACATAAGTCAAAAACAAATATGTTATTTGAGCTGAAGTCAAGCTCTGGTTGACTTGTCTGCACACTGCTTTCTTCCAATCTACTAAAAAAATCCTCAATTTTTTAAAAGCATTTCCCCCAAGGACTGTCAGGAATATGCTTAGCTAACGTTAGGAACCACACTAAATTTCTTTTCCCCCCATAGTTTTTGCATTATTGAAAATCAATATCTACACTTTAAAAGTCGCAAATAAAGCAAGAGTGAAAGAAACCAGGAAAAAGTTTCCTGGTGAACAGTCTCAAGAAAGGGAAGGTTTAAAAAGCCTTGCACATAGTGCTTCAAAAATAATGTGAGCATGCATTGCCATTCCTTTCCTGTCCAGAAGGATTTAGGGATATGTTACAATAGCAGCTAGAGAAGCAGAACTCTTCGAGCACAGCATTTTAATTGTGATGACAAAACCAGGAACAAAACCAGGCAGATGTATAGCCTGAAACAAATTTTTGTACTGCAGGGTATCAGAAGCTCTTTAAAAATTAATCTATTCTCATCTGAAATAGCTGCTGTCCCAAAAGGTCAGTAACTAACTGCATATTATTGTCACCAGTAACTTTAATGAAACCAGATTTTCTCTAAGAAGCACCAATAAGCACTAATTGGATCAATCTACAGAGAGAGGAACAAAATGCACCTCATCTTAACTTTGCCGTGGGGCAACACACTGATTATTCCAAAAGCTCACCTCTTCTCCAAACTTACCAAAGAAAATAACTGAAGCCAGAGTCTCTAAATAAGATGAAATGTCTAAACACATTCAGTGAAAAACAAAGGAGGAAGAACAGAAAGTGTTGAAGACAGATTGTGCTCCTGATGAGATTTTAGCTGTAGTTTGCAGAGAGGAGCAATAGACTAGATCAGTTCTTTCCTTCCTTTCCCTATTTTTTCTCTAGCCTTTCTTAAGTGCCAGATAGTCTAGAAAAAAGGCCTAAAACAGCAATTTGGAAAGTTCTGGAAGACTATTTTATGTTTATTTAGGTCAAATGCTTCAGAAGGTTACATCTGCATTGACAGAGGAGGTACAGCCCACACCAAAGAAAGCTTCAGATGTCAGCACCTTGGTATTTAAAAGTCCCTCACACCTTTTTCGTAGTCCCTCCCATGGGCAGCTCCACGCAGCTCTGGCTCTTTCTCTCCTTCTGCAGTTCCAGCTGGCTCCTTCCTGTCCCTAGCACAGCCACCTAACCCTGTCTGTCCCTCATATGGCATCTTCCTGTCCCTCACACACCTCCTGTCCCTCCCTCTCCACAGCACAATCAGCAGACCCCAACTGAGCCCCCTCCCAGCCAACTCACTCTTACACATCCACAGCTGGGAGGGCAGGGCTGTTCCCACTCTTTAGGAATTAACATCACTGCAATATATCAGGGGCAAAGTGTCCTTCAGCACTGTCCCTGTCTGCTGTCCCCCACTGCATGATGCTGTCCCTGGTTTTATGACTACAGAGGTATCACTCCTGCTGTGGCTACAGGAGGGAACATTGTAGTGTGTAGTGTGTTCCATGGGGAACATTGCTGCTACAGGATATCCAGAGTTCCTCTCCAGCTCAGTAGTGGATGCTGAGATTGGGAGGAGATGAATGGGCCTGAGAAGGGAGTAACCAAAGTAGAGTGAGCCCAAAAAAGAAAATAGTAGTTTTTTCTTGTCCTGACCGGCTGCTTCTAGATCTCTGACTGATCCAACATTCACTTTTGGAAAAGGAGACAAAACTCCCTTTAACTCACAATAATCTGGTTAGAAAACAAAGAACAAGAAGATCATTATCCTCTGCTTTATGGTGGGTGCTGCTGATGCAGTCCTTGCCCTGAGACAAAATGGCCTTCCAGCAATGCTAATGCTTTTCAGTGGAAGTCAGGCAGAATTGATTTTTCAGTTCATCCAGAACTCAAAAACCTGCCCACTACAGTGGAAAAAAAAATCATACTTCTCTGCAGCATTTTTCAGGGGCAGACAGCTCTATCAAAGCAATGTCTTCAGCAAACAGGCAGGGAAAACTGAATTGCCAATCAGTGAGGTCACACAGACCAGTTCTGAAATTCAGCTCATACTGGAGGAGCCAAAGGACACAAGGCATTTACTTCATGAACAGAGAATAAATAATTGCCTGGGCCACCAGTAAGGAGACCCCAAAATAAAAACCAGCCTTCTGTAAGTCAGAGCTTCACAAATCAGTAATAGCCAGTAATACAGAACAGTTTTTGGCAAACACAGCTGGCAGAAGGGGCTGTCAATCCTCACAAGCAGGAGTAAAGTTTTCACTGTGGCCTTCTTGTAAAAGGTTTCAAGCATCTCACATTGTTCTTGGCCACCTGCAACTATTGCTGAAATTAATTTGATGCTTTGGAGAGAATACTCTGAAACCAAGCTTCTCTGTTTCACCAGAAGTGAAGGCTTTCAAATTCCTGTATTCATTGTGGAGATTTCCATCCCCTTTATGTAACTTCTCTGACAAGTCCAGAGACCTGCCAACACACTGTTTTATGCTCTGGCACAGCTAATAATTGCAGAGTAGCTTTAAAAGATGTAATACATTTTTCTGCCACCAGAATTTTGTTCATACAGAATAAAGATACAGCTTCACTTTTTTAATTTGAGCAAGCAGATTCAGCCACCTTTGAACCAGCAGCAGCCTCAACTCTCAAATTCTAGAAGAAACTAGAATGAGTTAACAACAGGCAGATTCTTTGAGCTGAGCTGATTGCATTACTGTTTTTATTGACAAAACCACATTAGAAGATGGAGACCATTAGCAGATTTAAAAGATGTAGCTTTTAGAGATTCAGAACTGCACTGCACAAATTTCCTCATAATGAATTCTTATCACCTTGGAGGTGAGATCTACCCTACAAAATACAAGAGAGCTTAAGTTGTACAAACAAATGATAATTTTAAATTACAAATTATTCAGGTTTGGAGGCATCATTGCTAGTCCTAATTAATACTAAGAGTAAAGATCAGGAAGATAGTAAACAGCATGGTAATGAAAACTTCAGATTAGAGGGATTAGAAACCTGAGCAGAAATTACCAGCAAAATGCAATTTGCTAAGTCATAAGCTAAGACATCTGGAACAAAATAATCCAAAAAAGCTGGTCAGCACATCTGTAGTAAGGAAAGTTGGAACTTGATAATGTAATAAAACAGTATATGTTTATATATGTATGTATGCCTATATAGAGAGATCTAATGTGAATATGCATATATGGACCAGATACAGGCAGAAATCCTGAATTGGGGAACCTCATAGGACTATCAGGAAGCTGCTGTTTCCTGATGGAAAAACACGACCATTTTCAAGAAAGCATTCTGAAATTTTTCCAAACTCATTTTGTTCCTCAACAAAATCTTTATTTAATATTTTGTTTGCCTTTAGCATCAAAGGAAAAGGATGTTGTGCAATCAGTTTTGTAATACAGGCTAAACTTCATGCCTGAGTTTATAGCACAGGTGCCAGTTTGTGTCTGAGCTCAGTTAAATTTCCAGGCTCAAGCAGTGAAGCTCCATGGCCATCAGTGAGTTCATGATTAGGAGCATCACTACAAAGACAGCAATGATTATAAATTCAGAGGAGAACAGTGAAAATGATAAAAACCCCCACAGCAGCTTGCTGGATTAAAAGAAGCCGGACACGTTTATGACAGATACAGGATAACTCAAAGAGAGGAACAGATTTTGGCTGTATTAAGGGACTCTCACTACCAGAACATCATAAAACAACTATTTCCCAAGACAAATTAAAGCATGGTCAAACTAGGAAAAAAAAAATCTTTTTCACTGTTTGATATCTTGACTAAAAAATACTGTCCCAAGTGAAGCTGCAATGTTTCCAAGCATGAGTCAGCCAACAGAGAGTAAATGTTTAAGAGAGGATGTCTGTCACCAGCACTTTAGCTGATTGATTTCATAGCTCTGTCCATTAATAAATGAATTCTTGCAAAGCATTTACTTATTGACTCCTATCTCTTTAATAAAAAAAAAAAAGTCTGCCTAGTGAAACATCTTGGCTCTTTGGCCCTTTAAAATACACATAAGTCCCATTAGCACTCAACAGTAACAAGGAAGAGTAAGACCTAATTTATTCCTAAATGCCAAGATAGAAATAGACATTCAAGAGTTATAAATAACCTAAGAAGGATGTAAAATAAACTCAGAGCAGTTTCAAGCATTGCATATATGCAGAGACACCAACATAAAACTTGCACTGCCTCAAGCATCTGAGTACAAGCAGCTTTTTCTCTCCCTATCCCTGCTGTAGATCTTCAAGCTCAGTTTTAACAATTTCACACCTCCTGCCTTTTTGTTCACCTATTATAAATACAATTGAAAAGGTGAATGAGGTCAGAAACAGGAATCTTGCAAGCTGGTGCACACTCCAACTCACTGACACACTGGCATGGTGATAAAAACAGAGGCAAAGTAATTTAACTCCACAGCCTAAGCAAAGGCATAATGAAATCTCACAAATAAAACACAGTCAAATGGGAAAGCAAATCTGAAATGGGAACTGTTATCCAGGTCTGTCAGGTTGTGCAGTTAAAGCAACACAGAGGTCACACAGCTTTCCAGAGAACAGTCCATCTAAAAAAAGAAAACCCAAATCACATGGACTCATCTTCAGATATCAAAACAAAGCCCTATTTATACCCAGCCCATTGCCCTTCCCTCTGAAACGTGGCTCTGCACCTGATTGCAGGGACCTGCTCCAGTTCACCCCAGGGAATGCCAGCTGAGATCAGGCTCCTGCTGTGGCTGGGATCCCTCAGCACCAGCCCTGCAGAGCCAAGGCTCTCAGATTCTCACCCTGAATCCCCCTCACTGTTTCAGTCATTTGCCACGAGCTCATGCTTAATCAAGGAACAGTAATAAGTGTCAGAGGACAAGACCTCCTGCTGCTCCAGAGCCACTGCAGGCAAACTCCTCCTGTGCCCAAAGGCACATGTAGGGAAAAGTTAATATCTCAAGAGGTGAAATACAGAGTTCTGATCCAAACAGTATTTTATGCCCAAGAAAAGAGCACAAGAAGGGATTTCTGTACTTGTAAATGACATTATTTAAACTGACAAAACAAAAATATTAAAGAGAAGCAACACTAACTCAAGAAACAAAACTGTCTGTAAGCAGTTTTCAGGCAATGAATCCCTGTTCAGATGAGGGTCACTTGAGCTATTGTGGCGTGAAAGCACAACTCCTGTACGAGTTTGGGGGGGAAAAAACAAAACAAAATCAAAAAAATTTAATCATAGAAACCTGATGGTTGTGGTCTATTACAGAACCTGTGAGTGCAATGCTTGATTTAGAAAGGAAACCCAGCTCAAGGAAATCCAACCCTGTGCTGCACATGCTGGAAATACAAGAAAATCTGAAGTAGTTAAAGGCTGGCCAAACGAGGCTGCTCAGACTCAGATAATTAGCAGTAAACAGCTACTCTCACCATGTTGTGAAATAGAGGGGAATAACAGAGAGGAAATAAAAACCAAACCCCAGTTTGGGACTACAGAGATTACATTTGAAATTGTAAAAAAACCTGCATTCATCAGGTACATCAGTAACACCAGTGATAATCATATTTTCTCTTTCCCTCTCCTTTTTCTGTTAGTTTATCAGTGCAGCTTTGACTACAGTGCCAAATCTTTTAGAAGCTCTGGCTTCTCATCTAATGCTCACCAACTACTGCACCTGAGGTTCCTAAATGTTCCCAGCTCGAGTCCTTGGAGAAATCCAGGCCAGGAACTAAACATTAAAATCACAGGGGGAGATAAACTTCTGCAAGTCCAAAGGCTGCACTCACAAAAATTAAAAACCAAATTAGAAACCAAGTTAAAGTTCCATTTTCTGTGACTTATTAGATTTTTGTCTCTTGAACAAAAAGTTACAGGTAAAAAATATTTACTTTTCATGCATATTCTCTGGTAAGTGCATTGCAAGGGGACCCAAGTCCAGGGTTCAGAATCAGTGCCCTGTGTATGCTTCAGTTTTAAAGTTCTGCTTTGCAGTTTGCACACTTCCCAGTGTATCTTTTATCCTATTTTAAATCAATATTCAATAGCAAATCAAGGGCACAGCATTGTCCCATCTCTCCATAAGCACAGTCTGTTTTCCTTTAAGCAGAAAAGTGAATCTATGTCAAAGCCACACAGCTTCTCACCTACAGCCAAGTGATTTATTTCCTCAGGAAAAGTGGAGCAGCCAGGGAAGGATGATCTATGGCCGTGTGCTGCTGCAAGCTGTTCCAGCAGTGCCCTGAGCAGCACTGACCTGTACTGGGTCACACCAGGCTGTTATCCCTGCCCTCAGCAGCCAGGTACATCTCCATGAAGAGGATTCCTGGATCCAGGAGGCCTCTGACACAGAGGGGACATGGGGTGCCCCTGCTGTTCCTGCCCATCTGCAGGGCAGAGAACTGGAGCAGCCAAACCCCCCGTGAAACAAAGCTGGCATTGCAGGAAACCAGGAAAGCTTCTGACCCGAGATACACCAGCCTGGGAGGAGCATTGTGTGCTTGCTTTCCAGCAGCAGAGAATACACCAGCCTTGAACCTCACCCAAACATCTGAAACTAGTCTATTTTATAGAAGTCTCTCCACAGGAGTTAAGAGGACCAGAAGAGATGTGGAGACACACCTAATATCTGAATACAAGATATTTGCTTACTTCTAAGAATGAACCTAATCCATGTGTGACTTGTCCCTGTAAAATTGCTCCCCTGCCATTAATGATGGGGTTCCACAGAAAACACCCACAGGTTAGATATTTGTCCCTTGAAATAATTCACGCATGACTATCCAAATTCAAGGGTATTGAATTTATATTCAATATTGAAGCATTGAGGATACTTCTTCAAAGAGACCAGTCAAAAAACCTCAATTACCTCACTTTTCCCAGAAATTCCTTCCACTGCAACAGTTGATGGACTGTTCCCTCCCACTCCCTGTAGTTTTACTGTCTGAGAAGTAACAAAGACTAAACTGAAGGGAGCTGGTGAGAGGGTAAGGTGTGGCCATGACAGGCAGGTACACATCCTCTCCAGCACACACAGCTTGATACAGGCTGCTCACCATGGCACTGATATTCTGTAAAACAGGTGTCTGTGCCACAGTAACACAGAGTCTTCCATGAGTGAGATCCCTGTGTGAGGCCCTGCACAGAGGCCCCTGTGCAGCTCCTCTGTGCACAGAGATTTACAAGTGCAGATTTGTGACTGTTGATTTACTGTGACCTTGTGATCCCAGCCTGTGATCCTGTTAGCTCTCAGACAGACAGGAGGGAGGCCCTGCTGCCGACTGCAAGTGGGGCTTTAAACCATCTCTCTCCACTGTGTGGGGATCACATAGCACATGGAGATGTCTTGAGCCCTCTGCTGAGCAAATAAGTGCAAGATGTTGTCAGGGAGCAGATTTACAGAGAGATGAAAGCCATTGACACCTATATTATCTATGCATTTTGGAAGAAAAAAACACCCAACTCTGTGCTACTCAAATTCCAGAGAAGTTCTGCCTAAGAAAAATATCCATTTCAATACAAACAAATAAAGTTTCCTGCTTACTGTGTTGCAGAATAAAGCTGAACAGCTACTATGACTCAGGTGAATAAATCTCGGTCCATAATTACTCAGAATTACTAGGCATGGGCACAACAGCAGGTTGGGGTGAGGAAAAGAAGTCTAATGTAAAATACAAATGTTTTTTTGGGCACATTCCATTTTGTACCTTGAAAAAGTGAAGAGATCAAGCTGTGTTGAGAACCAGTGCTTAGCTCCCTAACTCAGAACAGTGCTGTAACCCTTCCCCTGCAAGGAAAGTAAGAGCTGTATTTTGAGGAGGCTGCAAGTCATTCAGAGACAGCCTGCTTGAGTCACAGCAGCAGATGACACACTCAGCCACAGACTGACTGGAGTCATCACATCACTCCTTCAAAAGGTTTAGACCTCTGTGTGCTCAGTGACTCAGCGTTTTTCAGAATGAAGGAGGTTTTAGGAAGTTACCTGAAGTCAATTCTCCAGGAATACCCCCTTAGCAGACACTTGGCAGCTTTCTGTGACAAGAACAACCTCACCTTGAGCAGCACACGTTTCATTTGTGACAGTGGACTCACAGAAGCATTTCTGGTTTGTCACGAGAAGGAAGCAGGTCTGGCAGACATTTATCCCATATCTATGAGGCTTTCAGCTACCTGAAAAAGCACCTTTTTTACACACCGCTGGTACTTCATGCACAGGGACACATTCCCACGAGTGTAAATTGGCATAGCAGTCTCATTTGAGAGCTCCTACGAATGCAGCAAGCTGCAAACCTGGGCTAGAGCCTCCAAAGCAATTGAAATACAGGAGGCTCCTTGGAAATGGAAAGTGGATTCTAATAAAACAAAGCATTTTCCTACATACTGGAGCACAGCAGGCTCTAAACTAATGATGTCCTTTATTCCCTGGGGTTTAGCAGCTCCTTAACTCACCTTCCTTTTCATGTTTATAGGTGCCCTCTCAGCCACTGTGGGCACTTGTGAGCACCAGCAATAAAGCAGTGGTAAACTACAGAACAGCAAAAAGTCAGGCAGGTTGCATTTGAATCTCTTGCAGCTCCATCTGCTGCAACACTAATTTAGAAGAAATAGATTCTCTCTGTGCTCTGTGGGATTTGCCCGTTGTTTTTTCTTTGTCTGTAAGGCATTATTAACTACCAACTGACCCACAATAATATTTTCTGAGGCTTTTTTGGTCTTTAAGAAGAGTTTCTGTGTTTTCTCCATTCTCCTAATCCAGCTCATGCCCCTGCTAGCTTCCGATGAACTCTGAGAAAGGAGTCTCTACTCAGAAGAAAATAAAGCAGAAGGGGAAAAAAAAATTATGATACTGAAAGTGATTAGGCCAATGAGTTCCACAGACTTCTCCCTGCCTGGGCAGAGAAAGATGGTAGATTTTCAGGGTTTCAACCTACTTTGGGTCACAAAGATGGGGGTAGAGGCCTGGGTTAACTCAAGGAAAAATATGAGGAATATTTATGGGAAAATCCATGGTGGCCTGTGGATTTCTATCAGTATCACTGTCAGAAAAACATGCTGTTGAGTAATCAGATACAAATTTCTGGTCTAAGACTGGAAAACCAGGCACTTAATCATCAGCAAAAACAAGTTTGCTGCCCAGCTAGGAAAGCACACGCCCTCCTGTGTGAGCTGCTCTTTGCATCTTTCTGCCAGCCCTGCTAATTACAGCTGAGAGGGCCATGCCAGAGGGGGATGCA
This sequence comes from Cisticola juncidis, assembly GCA_013400215.1. NCBI lineage: Eukaryota > Metazoa > Chordata > Aves > Passeriformes > Cisticolidae > Cisticola > Cisticola juncidis. Next base: position 274,122 of record VXBR01000294.1, on the reverse strand, counting down.
CAGCAATTACCAGAGGCTGGGCTCCTCTGAGCTTCCCATTACCCAGGACCCTGCTTTCTTCCTTTATTCCATCCTACCTAACTGCCCTGGCTCTAAATTATAGCTCTGCAGTAGCAACATTGTAGTTAAAACAGAAATGGCACTTCTACTCTAAACCTCTATTTTACTCCTTTCATTTGAGTTCATTACTTCAGTTACCATTAAAAAAAAAAAAAAAAGGGCTTTCTGGCAATCTCTGTCCTCCACCTCCTCCTCAGCAAAAAATATTTGTCATTCCCCAAGGACACTGAATGGCTGATCCTGTGCTCTCTCCTTCATAGCCTGCAGATTTGTCTTCAGTGACAGCTTCTGGAGGTAAAACCCCACAAGGATAGTGCTGCACTGTCTGCCTAGCAGAGAATTTAAGATTTCAAAGAATGTAAGAAAACATGCACTTGCCCTAAATACATGGAATAAGGAGAGAGGAGGGGTTCTGACCTCTCCCCTGACAGCACTTTACTTCTCTGCTTTTATTCTGAGGTTTCTTTGATCCCCAGAGGAGCTGTCTGCAAATTTTACAAGGGATAAGCATCACAAGTCAGCATGTGTGACAGTTCCATGAGAGTCACCCAGCCAACAATCCTGGGCTGCACTGGCTGTGCAGGCTCCTAGAGGGCAACAGGGCATCCTCAGCCACAGCCCAGCACACCAAAGAGAAAACAGAACAAACCTGGGAGTGGCATTCCCACATTGGATTAAAGAGCATGGAAGGACACAGGCAAGGCAGAGAAAGCTTTATTTCTATAAAACCCCATGGTCTGTCAGGAGGCTTGTGGGAGCAATAAACCAAGGGCTGCTGAAACTTCCCAAAGGATAAATTGCCCCACCACGAGTTGTGGTGATAGGAATTTGTCAATTTTATTAACAGGTGTTATTTTTTATAAGCATTAAATCCTATTTCATAGCTTCCCCAGTATCACTTTAGATACCAAACTCCCATTTTCTTATTAGCCAAAGATTTCCAGGAGTGAACAGAAGCTTACTTTGAGCCAACAATCCATAAAATTATTCCACACATTTGTGTGCCTGCAGACATCCACGAAATACTGCATACTATCCTACCCAGTGGAGAAAAAATTGTTTGTACTGACACTTAAAAATAAGTAGTAAAAAAATAGGCAAAAATAACCAGCTCCCAAAGTTTGGGGGTTGTTTGTTTGGGGGGGGTTTTTTTGTTTGTTTTTGTTTGTTTGTTTGTTTGTGTTTGTTTGTTTGTTTGTTTTGGGGGGGTTTTTTGTGATATGAAGCAAGAAATGGTATAAATCTCGGGGTCAAACCCTACTGGGGAATAAACAGCATTCATCCAGTGGTGACCCCACAAACTAATAGGTAAAACAGCTCCTTCCTTTTCCAGGCTGCATTTCACATTCAGCCTGTAAGACTTAAAAAAAAAAAAAAAAAATCTGCTTCTCAGTGTTAGCTGATTATCTCCATCCCTGATTTTGAATTATCCTCTGATGCATCTGGTAATGGCCATTCTGTGGGACAGAATGCCAGATTATACTGGCTATTGGGAAAATGAAGCCATTTTAAAGAAACAGAAATACCATCAAAGTGTTTTGGTAGGGCTTGGCTCACACATGCTTTTTCAGAGTGTGAGGGGGAAAACAATATGTTCTACCAATTACTTCTGCCCACTCCTCCTCCTATTTTATTTTCATTTCTGACAATTGAGAATCTCGTTGTTATACAACTGGCTTAAGCTGATAAAAATGGGTAAGATAAGAGGATTTTAAAATTTGCTGACTACTGTATCCATTCAGTGAGTGCTGTGAATAAAATGGTTATATTGTGTAAAAAATCAATAAAAATTATATGGCCATTAATGACTTAAATTACAGATTATGTTTTGCAATTCTTAACTGCTGTCTTTGGGGCACCTTTTTCTTGTTGTTCTTGGGATTTTCAAGGGCAAAAGTAGACATGAATGTAATTTTGTAAATCACAGATTTTGCAATCAGAGTTTTTCTGACCATTCTTCTGTCCACCCCATATGATGGAGCTTCTGGCATCTCTGAATTAAAAGGAGACACTGCTTTTCTTCAGGTTTAGCAGGGTGTACAAAGCAGCTTTAATCAACTCTGTGTCTTTTTGGCTGTAAGAATGGAAGTGGGACATTGATCTTCCTATCCTCTTCAGTAGAGGAAATAATCTATCCACAGGGACTTGATTAAAACACATTTCAATCACAGAAAGTTCTGTGAAGTTGAAGGAATATTTCAGAGCATATTTTTAGGATCTTTTGTAAAAATAGCCTCCTCTTACAAATACATTAAAAGAAAAAAATCACAAAGCCCAAAACTCTTCTTTCCACTATACCACAAGGAAAATTTCTGAGATGTGTAGGTTGGGCGAGACAAGAGAAGCAGCAGCTCTCTGGCTGCTGCCTGTCCTGATGGCAGCTGTGACATTGCAGTGACAGGAACATTCTGTCAGCCCAGAATCTTCTGCAGTTCAGAGGTGTCTGAGATTTGTTCTAAAACAGCTTATAATAACTGGAAAAAAGAGGCAGTCTCAGAAACTACGAAAAACCTGCAGAAAAATATCCATCAAGGGGAAAAAAAAAATCACATTTATATCCCTTAGTGAAACTACCACAAAATGTCCCTAATTCCATGTATTAATGGAATCTATTGTTTCTGCTGCTGGAATGGCTCAGTCACAGGTTAGTTCATTGCTGATACAAGAAAACAACACGACAGCAAAAAGAGAGCAGAGGAAGAAAAACACTTCTGGTTGGACTCAATGGTAGTGGTGTCTTTGCCAGGTAAGAATCAGCATAAAACAGTCCCAGTTACTGAATGCTATTGGCATTTTTCCATGATTTTTTCCATGGAAGACTTTGGATCCAAGAGGATATTGAGGTTCTCACATTGCTGAGTGTGGAAAACAGGATAAACTGGATCTTCACTAGGAGGCACAATACCAATTTACCCCTGCTGCAAGATACTGAGGAGGGATCAGAAGTAAAGAAACAATGTGGAAAATGAAGAAAAATAGGAAGAATTCTCTCTGTACCCTGAAATAACAAAGACCTAATAGGTATCTATGAAAGGAACCCAATAGCCAACCTGAAACCTGTGACAGCTGAAGTTTCAGAGGTCCTTGACATAAAAGGGAAACCCACTGTGGGCAAACCCGAGGCTGCACACTCAGCAGCACCAGGCTCTTCATGTGTTTAACAAGGCCTCCTGCAGCAAACACAGCACTGTAACTACAGGCAGGACACTCATGCATCATGTCAGTCCTGGAGCTGTGCTGCCCAGCAGTTTTATTAACTGTTCTCCTAACAGAGATTTTAACACTCTCCTGGGGTACACCACATTTATGGACAAGTTTCTCCAGCTTCAGATTTGACTTGACCTGCTCATATTTACAAGCTCCTTTTATTCCCATCTCTGCTCTGCTGCCCACTGTTGCAAAATTACCAAGGTAACAAGATTCTGTATTATTCACAGTTTTGTTCCACCAGTTGTTACAATCTGCTTTTCGTTCCTGCTGTCAGTCTCTTGGCTTTCTCACTAACACTCCTATTTCCATCTTTTCTCCAGCAGCAAATACTTTTTTTTTTAAATAAATATCAATCAGGAAAAAATGCAAGAAAAATTGTATCATCCACCCAGCAAAAGTGTCTGATAATTTATAGTGTTAATAAAGAATCCCAGAGGCGCAGCTAAGAGTGTTTTTTCCTAAAGGATTCTCTATCCAGAGAGAATCTCTCCTTCAAAGGCAGAGGTGGCAATGCCCACATTGCCTGATGGCTGAAGAAGCCAGACTCCAATGTTGTGAGAACACTTTTGTGCTCCAGTCTCCTGAAGAACAAGAGCCTCACAGGTAAATGTATCCCAAAAAGCCCCTCCCTGCCCAGCCAAAGATCTGCTGAAACAGCACCAGGCAAGGAGAATTAGCTCCAGACCAAGCTACCACCAAAACCCCCATGGGCACCCACCGATTCAGGCTCCTGCCACGTGGTTGAATTTTACATTAGTTTTAAAGGATCTCTGCTGATGGGAAAGAAGAAAGAAAACACATCCAAACTCACTAGAAAATTTGTGTTTTGGCTCTGGTAAACAATAATGTTTGAAGTGCCTTAGGTATGCAAGACAACCCTCTGTGACCCAGGGAATTCCAGCCCTGCCTTTGGGAGGGAGCAAAGGAGGGAGGGGAGTTTTTGGAGCAGAAACCTCAGATACTGGTAGGGAAACAACCCTGCAGGGCTGGGGGAAACTCTCAGCTTAGTACTGGTTTTGTTAATGTATTGCAGCAAAGCCTGGGAGATCCCCTGACAAGCACTGCTATCAGAGCTCACAAAGGAGCTTTCCATGAAGAGAAAAAGGTAAAAAAAAATCACTTCCTGCTCTGGAACCAAACACCCTTTTCTGATCCTTTGATCAAAGGCTTCGCACTCTTCACTTGAAACTCCTGGTAAAACAACACCAAATATCAAGAAAATAATAGAAAAAAAGTATCTACAGCTTTTCACTGAATATAAAGTTAAAAATAAATCATTCTAGCCCTTTCCCTTCCTTGCCAATACCATTTATAATGCTAATGTGTCCCTGTTTCCTGAGTGAGTTCTTTAAGCAGGGGGAAAAACAAGGAATGTACACATTCAAGTAATAGGATGCCTTTGTCAGTTCTTTCAAAATCTGCATTTCTATTAAACAGCCAAGCCTTTTCCTTCATGCCGCTGAAATGCCTGATTTTACTCAAACTGCCACTGTCTACACTCACAAATAAGTGATAATTCTCCTCCCTTTCAGGAGCTGTGCCTAGTGGCTCACAAGGGACTGGGTTCTGTGGCAAAAGCAGTAGTGTGACAATATTATAATGCATGCCAGGTCGCTACTCAAAGTGCTGCAGATAATTCCCCCACCATTTCCATGTTCCTATGGAAGCATGCTATAATCTTTCTCCTCCCACATAGAGCTGTAAAACAAGAAAAGATTACTGTAATCCTTTTCTTCCCATGTCACACAAACAATGTAATCTCCTGGCTGTGTCAGGAGCAAATTTCTATCTTTAAACATCAAATCAAACGTGAGAAAGAGTTGCTGCAGCCTTCAGCATATTGGAAAACAGTTCTGTAAGCAATTTGTATATATTTAAGGACATGGATGGAAGATTGAAGTTCCAGGCTGCAAAGAACCTCTGGTTTCTTGCATTTATCAGCGAGGCAGAAGCGCACTCCCTCCTTATGAAATTTAGGGATTCATTAAGTCTGGCACACAGCTGCCTGACACACCTGAGTGCCTGAGCATTTGAATTCCTTCAGAGCCCCTTGTGAAGACATTAAAATGACCTGAAGGCACAAAAGCAAGCAGCAAATCAAGTAAATGGGGGAACAGGAGGCTGCCCAGCACCCCACAAGCAGCACAGGTGGGAAATGCTCTGACTGGAATTAGAGACAAGACATGGTGAGCTGAGCTACAGACCTGCCTGTGGCCCCGGAGAAGGCTGAGCCTTTGGCCTTGGACCATTTTTCCTTCTGTTAAATGGAGCCAGCACATCTCAGCAGCAGTATTATGAGTTAAACTCAGGGCTGCAGGGGTGGTTCAAACGTCAGGCTGTGACAAGAGGAGGTGGTTACACAACACAGTGAGTGACACCTCCTCCTTCGTGACCTCAGAGCCCAGAGAGGAGTGAGAGATCCCCACTGGCAGGGCAGTGGTGAGACTGGAGCTCAAGACACAGAAAGCTTTGTGAGAAACTAACTCAGGCTTTGCAAAGCAAAGTGGTGCCCTCCAGAAACGGGTCTCAGCACTGCAGAAACCTTGGGTATTCTGCCCAGGCACCCTCACCCTGGGAATATCAACCCCAGTGAACCAAAGCACTGACTAGAATAGGAAAATCAAAGTGTTTCCCCTGCTTTCTCCTTTGACATGGTACATTATTTGTTTTGTATCATAAAAAATACGAGCCAGTGCAAACAGCTATGGAAGCTGGGAATTGGGACAGAGAGGCCATCAGAACACAGGCTGTGGTTGGGTGTGAGGAGGTACCTGTGACTTGGAAGCATTTCTGTGGGAGATGTGCCTTGGCAAACTCCTCGAGTATGAGAAGGTGCAAATCTGCAGAGAGCCTCCCTCTTGCTCCAGTGTTCCACTTCACCATGAGTAATCTTGAAGAAACATAAACACCTGCCTTAGGAACCTCCTCTGGTAAAAGAGACTATCAAATATCAACAGAGCAGTCTCAGTGCACTCCTCACATCAGACTGGAGGCAGACAGTCAAGGGAAGAGACAAATCAGCCCAATGGAGGATGCCTTCCAAAGCACAGCAGAGGAAGAAATAGTGTCTCAAATGAAAACCCAAGGCCTAGAAATAATAAATATAGGCCAAATAAATTTACACGTGAGCTGTATTTCCCACCAAGCCCTGCAGCCTCACTCTGTTCGTTAACAGAGGTGAGAATTGTCTGGATAACAGTCCACTTCCACCATGGGAACAGTGCTGGACTCAAAAAGAACCCCACTTGTAATGGTAGCCAGGGATAACAACTGCCTTACAACCACTGAAAGGATGGAGAACTGTCTGTATGCAAAGCACAGAGCAGGTGAAGATTTTCACAACGTAAAGTATCACGAGGAGGAATGAAAGCAGAGAAAATGCATCTGGATTTCAGCAAGTAGCACTAAATCCAGTAAATAACAAATAAACAATCTGACAAACAAACGTGCAGAATTCAATTTCTATTAGCAGAAGAGGCACAGGAGAGGAGACCACACAGGAGACTGGGACTACCACAGGAAATAATTCCTAGACAATGGCCCATTCCCAGCTAGTATGAGAGTTTTAAATGCCACCTAGTGTCAGTAAAATGCAGAATAGGTTGGCAATCGATCATGACCCAATAAAACAGTAGAGGTTTTGCTATTAGCTTCAACAAGGTAAAGATTTTATCCATGGAATGATGATGTCTATTAGGAGTATACTAAGAGATATAGATGTTTTCAGAAGAGAACTGAAAATATTAATATGCAGTCGGCAAAGATAAACCCCAGACACTGCACACTCCAGCTCAGGTTGAACTTTTAAAGCAGCTTTACCTCAAGGATTGTAATTAATTTTTTTTAATACAATTTCCTCCTTAGGTATCACCATATGTCATGTAAAGATAAGATGCACCAGCTTTTTCCTTCCTCACCCAGACCAATACCATGGATCCCAAAGGAAGATCCAGCAGTGGGGTCACATGGAAGCCATGAGGTATTCAACTGGGTCCCCATGCTGCAATGTGCATTGCAATAAATTAAATGCAACAAAATCAGATTACTCCATCTAAAAAAGTAAGACTTCACAAATCTGCTCCAGTAGTATTACTGGGGATCCAGTTTTTGTGGCTGCTTCTAGATTGTGATTTCCAGGTTTTCTTGAAAGCTGAGGTTTTATTTTCTTCAAGCAATCCTTGCCTATAATTATAATGCAGCTGCATGTACTTCATTTCCCCAGGAATACAAACAGTAGATCCGAGTGCTTGTGGGTCAGAGTGCTTCAAGATGACAGATTCAATCCACTTACCTATAATCAGTGAACTAAAACAGAGCATGGAGAACAGTGAGCTCATCTTCTGTCCTAGAGCTTTGATTGTTGGCACAGAAGATTGTCTACTTTCTGCTGGTTTGTTTTCAGGAATTTACACTTGATTAATCTTCTCAAAAGTTTGTCTTTGAATGCTTCAGACTGAAAAGCTCTCCTTTATTCAATTCATCATCCTTACTCAGCTCAAGGGCAAGCTTCTTTAAACAGACTGCTGCTGACTGGGTTTGAAACAACTGATTTAAAAAAGAAGGATCATTCATTATTTAGATACTCTTCTCGGATTGCAAGGTTTCTGATCCTTTCCTCTGGCTCTGTACAGCCCTTTATTCCTGGGCTGGAATGCATACCGCAGAGGATGCAAGACAAGCACCTGAGCTGTTTTGCTTTAAGAAACCAACAAAATCGATGGTGTTGAAGAGATGCTTCTTTTACATACTTATCTGAATATAATGCTGTGCTAAACAGATGCTAACTAACTAATTCTACTCAATTTCGGTACAATTACAGCAACAGGAAGCATGGCAATCCTGGAAGTGAAGTTTTGTTTGCTCTGTAAAATGGCCCACAGGTGTCCCAAACTACTGAACAGTTTTGATGAAATTTGCTCTTTGGGCTGCAGTTTTTGAAAGGGGAAAAAAAATTAAATGCTGCTTTCAGGTAAAAGAATCCTGCCCATCTCTTACCAAAGTGTTTTTATTTTCCCTCCTGGCAGATCTGTGTAATGTGTTTTATAGTGCTAGTCCATACCATTCAAACAAATCCTAGGTAAGTAAATGGTATTTCCACCTTTATTTTTATGATCCAAAGAAGATTAATGGGCCTATCTCCCTACTTGTTCCCCTATTCTCTCAGTTTCTCAGCCTCCCTCTAAGTTTAAGAAGCTTGTGTAAAAAGAAAGATCTTTCTAGGTGGGTAGTTTTCAGCTCCTCAGCTTATTACATTTAATTTGAGTTTTCTAATGAGCATTCTTTATCAAGACAGAGCACTCTAATAATCTGCCATGACATAAGATCACCACATCTTTTCTTCCTGTGTTATTTTTGAGTCATTGCTGCTAGTACTGAGCTGAAAGAACACGAACACAGCGTTTCACCTGTGATCCAAGAGCCACAGAAGTTAATAGGAGCCCAAGTCCCACACACACTTTGAAAGGTGCAGGTTTGCTTTTCTCACTGTTGGCAGCTCTTTGTTCCCCCTGTGCAAGGCAGCAGCAGCCTCCTCCTTGTGAGCCAGGGAAAAGGAGAAACCTCTTGTTTGAAACCTCTGCCAGGAAGAAAGGGCATTTGGGCTGAGGATAAGTCACCTGTAATGGGAAGAGGGTCACATCTGTCCTGCTGAGAGCAGGAACACAGGCTTCACACGTCCTCAAAGTACAAGCTGAGGAACTGGGGGCTCCTAATGCCATCACACCATCCCCACTCCATGCTTTACATCAATAAATGTACTTCTTTTAAAGCTCTATGTCCTACACAGCCAATTTACAGTGCAGCTAGAGCAGAGCAGACATCCAGCTGCTAACACTCCTTAAATTCTCAAAAAGTGACATCTGATAAAGCAAAATGATCACCAGTTGAGCGACTTAAGAGCTCTTTCCCCACCCCAGAACAGCTCTGTCTCAGTGATTTTGAGAACTACTCTGCTATTTCATTGTCAATTATCACGTACAATAAGGAAAAAAGCTAACTGAAAACACAAACTTGCTGGCAAATTGCATTTCTGTGCAAGTTCTTCATGGAAAGCGAGCACTTTAGGAAACAAATTGAAACAACAGCAAACCCAAGATGCCAACAAAACCCAGCTCTGTCTGTCTCAGCTAATGCAATGGACAAAGGGCTCCTTTCCTGATCTGACAGGTTAGGAAGGATGATAAAGGGGAAGGCTCTTTAAAGCCCTCAGTTTGTTCTCCTCATCCCCTTTCACATCAGAGCAGAGTGTGAGCACAGTGTCTGCTGCGGGGCTGCCTCATCCCCTTGGCAGCAGGCAAGGGGAGATGGCACCTGCCTCTGTCACCTCTGTCACCTCCAGCCTCACTCTGGCACCGAGTGTGACCTGCATGGGCCCAGAAATTCACCCCTCAACACCATCTCCCCTCTCCAGCTGGAGAATTGCCACCCTTGCAGCATTTTAATTACCTCCAGCAGCTCACAACAGGATTTCTCCCATCCCCAGCCATTCCTGCCAAGCCACAAGCAGAACCCGAGATTCTCTGACAGGCACAGGAGTTACCCCAACAGTGCAAGCACGAGATTGATTGCTCAAAGCTACAATTAAGCTAATTAACTGGAGAAATTAAGTGTTTGCTGCAAGCAGGAGTGCTTCTCCAAGGTTTTCTGAGGGGAAGTTTTCCCTAGGATAGTGAAGAGACAGTGAGGTGCTGTGACAATTGACCTCATTCTGGGTGACTCCTTGGTCCCAAGGACTCACAGTAACACCTTTCAAATGTTCAGGAAACTCACCATGAGAGACAGGAGGGGCTGAAAATCTGGTCTGCAAGAGGAGTAGAGAGAGAAATGAAAAACTGCTCACCTACTGCAGTGAGTGAGCTGGCAGGGCAACACACTTCCATGACTCTTACAGTACTGCTGTACTCAGTTGTAAAATTAACACCAATTATGTATTTATTCTATGTATTCTATGTTTATTTGTGAAGCATGAAGTACTCAATATCAAAAGGATCAGAGAAGCACAGCTGAGGCAATGCAGAAAGCAGCAGTGAGTTAACAGAAGTTGTGTTTCAACTCTCTTGCTTCATCTAATATAGAAAAAAATCCCTTAAAGTTTAAATATTTTGAAGACAAATTGTAGGTGGGAAGGCAAGGAAGGATTATTTCTATTCATTTTTGACTAATCAAAACATTTTTGCAGGGGAATTGAAAAGCCTTATTTTGATTTTTACTTCTCCAGTTTGTATCAATATATCTAAAGACAAAACATTCAAACCACAGCCAAAAGAAAATAAAACACCATTTGGGAAACATTGAAATAGAATGTTCCAACATCAGATTGGTTTTATTTTTGTTTTTCTGTAATGATATACCAGTGAATCACCACAATTTCACATAATGCATTTCACTGTAGACAGGTCTGCACAGACTGAGCCCAGATTCCATGCAAGTGCCTCTAACAAAAAAAAGTCACAGATTTCTTGTCTGTCTGGACTTGTTTCTTTCCTTAAAGCACAGGAAAAAAAGAAAACAACAACAAAACCCCACAAAACCTGACCAAAAACCAAAACAGAAAAACAACAATAAAAACCAATAAACAAAAACACCACACCACCAAGAAACTCCACAAACTACATGAAACAAAACAAACCATCGAACACAACAACTTTGTAATGCTCCATCTGGTGCATTTCTCTCCCCAGAAGCAACACTTTTTGCAGAAGAGCTGGAAGATTGCATATTTAGCATCTGAAACAGGAAAGGAATAACCTTTCTGTTCAATACTACAACAAAAAGCAGGATTGCTATTGGCTTCAGCAGCACTTGGAATATTTCAAAGTTATCAGCAACTCTTTTAGCGATGACTTTTCACAAAAACTCCCAACTTATTGAAAAGTACACTTCTACCTGTTCTCCCAGCCATGGGGCAGCAAGATTGTTTTAAACAAATGGCAATAACCCAGCTGAGCAAACAATAGCCAAGAGCTGCCTCTCTGCTGCACAGGTTGTACCATATAATTATCCATCTTTTCTCTGCTGAAAGCACCACGATGATTACAGAGCACTCATTTAAGGTATTTGAATTACAGCAAGATGTTGTACATCAAAGTAATCAAAGACAGTTTAGGTAATGAAGTTGACACAGAATGGATCATTTCCCAAAGAAACATTTCATTTGCATGTAATAGAGCTATTTTAAGTTAATTTTGACATTACATCATGATAAAAACTGTTGTTGACATTTACAACATTTCAGTGACAAGCCTTCTTGCATTGTGATGAACTAATTTTTTTTCATAGGCAATAAATAGAATTTCATTTCATACAGGAGAAAAAGCACCAAAACACTACTCACACAGTTATTCTCAGTGCCCTGTGCAAGATGCATTGGTTGTCTGAGCAAATATGCCACAGGACACAACCTTCAGCAGCCTGAGAAATTAATAAGGTGGCGTTTTGAAATATAGCTCTACATGGCTGCACATGCAGGGAAACTGAATTCAGACAAACTCCACCATCATCTGTCATTTGACAGAAATGCTTCCTTTGGTCCTCCTGAGTTAATTCAGGAAAAAAAAATTATAAGCCGTGTGTATTCTTTAGTGCAGATGCAAAGACCAAAAAGCCAGAGGCACTGCAGGGTATCAAACACGAAAGAGGAGAGGCACCCAGATCAGCAATCAGCTGTCTCAGGAAACCCCAGGCAGCAAGAATGAGCTCTGGACAGAGAAGGGGAAAGGGAAACTGTTCCCTCTGGATCACTGGCACCTCCTCTTGTCCAGGCCACCATCACCTGGCTCAGCACAGAGGAAAGGCTGCCAAGGGTCAGTCACAGCACACAGAGCTTCTGCCTTGGCATTCAGTCTAACAGTGTAGGGCAGCCACAAGAAATCTGCACTGAAACTTGACTGGAAATATTCCTTTTCTGTCCTTTCCCCTTTGGAGTTTCTTTCAGAACAGCAAAGGGCTGCTGGGTGTGTTTGTGAACACAACTACAGAGAGAGCAGGGCATTGTAGTTTCTGATGAGATTTCCTGGGACAGGCACCCCCTGCCTTTCTGTGCTGCAGCATGAGAGCATAACTGAACCAAACAAGCCCTGGGTTGAAACAGAACTCCTGAAATATGTTCATTTACACAACTTAATGAGCAGCCTTGTCAAGGTTTATGCCCATAGATTTCTCTCCTTCCCCCAGAAGTTCCATTTCCTATATGTTCATTAATTTACTTTTTGTATTATAACATGCACAGAGTACAGAAAAGGACTTTGTTTCAATATTGAAACAAAATCCTTGTTCTACAGAAAATGTGGGAAAATGACATCCTGCAAAAGAAAATTACATTCTCTCCTCCAAGACTTTCAGTTGTACTCTGTCTTAAAGCTCTAGTCAACTTAACAAACGAAGAAATCTTAATTTACATCGCNAGTTGTACTCTGTCTTAAAGCTCTAGTCAAAGGAAGAAATCTTAATTTACATGAAGAAATGTAAATCAAGGTGTAGGCAGATATGTACATAGGTATACATAGATTAAACCATGACAAGGAACAACTTTCAGACAGGATGTCTGCAGGAAAAACTGGGTAAGAAGAACTTGTGAATTATCTGGTTGAACTGTGTTTAACCCAATTCAGGAAATATTTACCTCCATTTCTACAAATCCATTTGTTAGTGAGGGATAGTGTAACTTCATGGAATTGGCTATTTGGTTATCCAAAGTGTCCATGCTAAACAGTCCCAATCTGTGAGAAATGTCCAAGTTCCCACACACAGACAGAACCCCCCCATGTTTACAGATCACTTGACAAGCTGCCAAACATGTTAGTGATTTTTTGCTGATCTGTAATTCTATTTAGACATTTAATTGGCATAACAAAAACAGGCTATCACTCACCATTGCTTATCAAATGTCAGCTTGTGCCTCGTTGCAATTGATATCTAATCAACAGACAATCACATGTTGTTTGATACCAATTAAGTGTCTGAACAATTTTTTCAGCATTATTACCCTAATAAGATGGTAATTGTGTGCTCAACATTTCAGCAGCATTCGAGATAACACCCTGCCGACCACATCTGTCTCCTTCATCTTTGCAGAAGCTCAGTAGCTTTTAGACATCAATATTTAATTACTAATAAGTTCTTTAATAAATCTAAGCAAGCCACTTATAAAATGATTATTATAGATAACAAACAAGATAGGGTTGCTTTAGGATCTTCCACTTTACAGTTTAGGAAATGGAGCTGACATGAAATAGATACAATGGTTGGTTGGGCTGACAATTTCCTTTCCAAATAACAGAAGAGTATAAATAAAAGACAAAAGTTGTGCAAGTCTGCAGGACCTGCTTTCAGTGTAAATATGAAGAAATTATATGAGTGAAATTTTGTCATGAAGGAATGAAAAAACCCAACTCCCCAGCAATGTCATGGTATCAAGAGGAACAAGATACACAAGCCCCCTAAGGGAAAGCTCTCTCTTCCCTTCCCTGGATGAAATAGCTCACCCAGAGCTATTTATTATTCTCTCACAATGTCTCCCTCCTCCCCACTAGCTTCTCAGTATGTACCATTTTGCATCTATATCAAAATGAAATGAAAGTAAAATGAAGCTACTGAACACGATGTTTTGGGTTTCTAACAAACCCCAGTAACTCCTTCCCCACCACACAGATCTACAGTCTTGGATATAAGACATGAAGTCATAAGAACTTGGGACAAACTCTTCAGGCTCAGATTTCGCCCAATTCAACCTAGCTCCTCACTTTTTCTGTTACCTGGCTAATATTCAGCGGTGATTGGAATATCAGCAAGGCTCATCATGGGTCACAGAAAATATCTTCAGCAGAGTGTGACAGGACATCAGGAAAGAAGCCAAGTATTGATCTAATTTAATGGAAATTCCAAACCCAAAGTGAAGGAATAGGTCTGAATATCTGCACTGAGAAGGCCTTAGGTGCAAGTGTTGTTACCTGTCCTATATTTAAGTCTGAAATGCAACCTTTGTGTAAGCCTCTCTCCTCCAGATAGGAGAGTCTGCTTTGAAGTACTCCCTCATCTTTTGAAAGGGCTTGTTCAGATGAATGGATGGAGTTGCCTAGGAGGAGAAAGGGTTAACAGCTCTCAGTTTTGAAGGAGTCTTCCTGCACCTTGAAGACTCAAGTGTCCAAACTGCAACCCAGAGTAACTTCTGTTTCACAACTGAAATGGTTTGAAAAATATACAATCAAAAAAAAGTTCTTAGAAGGAAAGGGAAGGGGAAACAAACTCATATCACCTTTGAATTAAAAAACTCACTATTTTGACTAGGAAACAGTGGGACATCTATTTTTACAGAAGGCATTTTTACACCTTCTTGCAGGGCTGAGTAATTCTGTGTCAGAGGTTTTCCTATGGAGAAAAAAAAAAAAAACTTGTGGCCAAACTGCTTTCTCAAGGATGCATTCTTCTCTCTCTTATATTTAAAAAAAAAAAAAAATCTGTTTGTTCATATCCTTTCCCATTTGGTGTCATTAATACCACCTGAACAGCCACAGGAGGAATTGCCATTTTAGTAGAGTGCTGCAGTTCAGACCCTTGGCTTAGTCCAACAAGACTATTAGGAGGTGATCAATGGACCATTTACTTGAAAGACAGGAGGACAAATGGTTGATTTATCCTCATCCCAGCTGGCCACCTATTTCCTCAAGCAATCGTAAAATTACCACAGCCAAAAAGGCAATAGCCACTGTTTCTTCTACAGGCTGGAATTTTAATTGAGAAGGGGACTCTCAGAGCTATTGGGAGCTTTGAAGGAGGCAGTGAGCACCCCAGGCTGTTTGATAAATGACTCCACAAGTCACCTGAAACAGCTGGACCTGGTCTCTACCAGTTCCCTCACCAATCACAACCGACCCCAAGCACCAAAAGGCCCAAAAGGTGTCCTTAGGAGTGACAAAGCAAATAGCACCCAGGACAGCACAGATGGACTAATGCAACAAAGCCAATTTCTTTGGCTTCCAGACATGACATAGAGCTCATTACCAACCCTTAAAAGGGGCTGAAACATCTCTGATAGCTGGGAAGAGATTTTGCCTGGGAAGCCATACACAGACATTTTTGACTGAATGCATTTTGGCATATGGTTGCTACCAGTGTGATAAGTGAACACGTGCTCACTTGCCACAATCGTGCATGTTGAAGTCTTTTTTGCACAAAATCTGGTAGAAAGCAAATGTGAAACTAAGATCCAAGGAATGTTCTCATGTCCAAGCTGCTTCTCAGAAGCTGGAGACTCAAACCACAATGCTGTGATGGCTCCTTAACAGCTCAACACTGCTGGGGAAATTCCTGACTAACTCTATAAATCTAAATGCAGTGTTAATATTTTATATTAACTGCCCAGGCAGAGGGCAAGAGAGCAAGCATGAATCCCCTCTATATTTAGCAGACTTTGTAGCTGCTGGAGAACTCCATTAGGAGAAAGCAGACCCTGGAGTTCAGTCCCCTATCCTGCCTGAGGGACTGCAAACCCATCTCACAGCAGGCCTGAGTTAATCCCAGAACAAGTGTTTGGCAGAAGAGTTAGGCCTGAGCAACTGAGCAAGTTCACTTCCTGCTGAAGCCATTCCAGGAAAGAATTTGGTAACCTGAGTGACAGGAGACCCAGGATATGCAAAAACCTATCCAGAACGCTCAGCTGTGAAAGGAAGTGCCCCATTTTGGTTATTATCAACAAATAGTTGTCAGTGAAGCCAGGCAGCAGACCCCTGGAACAGGACAAGATTTCAGGACCCTCCTCCTCACCAAGGAGTTCTGCCTGTTGGTGGAACTTCTCAGCAAGTTTGTGCTCCCTCACCTCTCCACAGAGCTGTGTGTGAAGGCACTCAGCTCTGCCCAGGCCCTGTCCTAGCAATCACAGAGCACAGGAGCTCACCTCTCCTCTGAGAGCCATGTGCTCAAAGTCCAGACAAGCTAGCCCTGTTTCTGGACACCTCAGATGCCTCTGGTCCTCAGAACCATGTTTCAAATATGAGGAAATATGATTTTCTCTTACTGCTAACCTGTACCATACTTGAACGAGTGACTTAAGGTGAAAAGCTGATGAATTTTCCTGTCATTCAGACCCAAAGGGAGAACATTTCTCAGATGAAAAGACTGAAAAATTTTGCTGGAGGCCAAAACCTAAGTTCTTTAAAACAGCCTATGCATATCTCCCTGTTAATTAGGCTAATTAATTTCTGATACTTCTACTTAACTCTGTGTGATTTATCTGAAACAATAAAAGCAATTAAAAATTTTTGTACACTACATTGAAATAAAAGATAAGTTTTTATAACAAGTGGGTTTTGTTCCTGTAAATTTCACAGGGTTAATAGGAAATACCTAGGTTATGACAACACAGCTTCCTTTTTAAAACCAAGTAGCCACCACAGATTCAAGCCTTATCACCTACCAATCAAGAGAACTGAGTTCTTTCATTCCCTTTATTTCTTAAACATATCATTGAACTGCTTCATGAGGCCCTGAGGGTGGCTTAAAGATGGTTATGAGATGCTAGATCTAGCATTAAGAGTTTCATAAACGCAAAAGATCCTTACTCTACTATTAAAAATATTTAGGGCTTTTCTTCCCTTTTTTCTAAAGCCACACTGACAACAGCTGAGGGACATCATATGTGGAAGGAAGAAAACGAATACCAAGTTACACTTGGAGTACATCACTTCTTCATCAGTTCCACGGTCCATAAAACCACTTCAGCACATCTTTAACCAGCAGAGGGGTCCCAAGAGGAAATCAACATTAAGGAAACATTTGTTTAGCAAAGCGAGACCTGCGTCTCAGGTTTTACTGCAGTTTCCCACATCCCCTGCCTTTGTAAAGACTTTACCTTCCAGTCCCTCACCCTTCCTTGGCACACGTTTGGCAGTTGGATAAATGTGGAGGGGATTGTGTGGAACTGTGTTTTCCTTTCACCACACTCATTCACAACAGAAATCCACCATCTGGTGGCATAAAGCAGACAATCCCTTGGGACACAGCACACAAAAGCAGGACTGTCTGCAGCTTTTCAGACTCAGGACAGGACAAATTGCTGTGGCCCAACACCACAGCCCTCTGCAGTGTACAACAGGTTTGTTTGTGGCCCCATCCAGTTGAGCAGCACGCCTGGATTTCCTCCAGCTCATTAATTTCATCCAGTGTACCTGCTCACTTCTCACAATGCTGAGTGGAACTGCCAGAACTAAATGGTCCTGGAAACAGCCAAAGGTTTTGGGCTTGTTGGATGGAGAGGTTTTGGTGTCTGCAGTTTGATTTGGGGGTTTTGTTTGGGTTTGTGTGACAAGTGACATTGTACAGCTGCCATACCCCAAGACCTCCACAAAAACCAAAAGTAGCTCAGTAAGCTCTCCCAGCAGAGAAAACTGAAAAATGTTAAACTGTACCAGAATAATACAGCATGTAGGGATTCTGCTGGGAACAATAACCTACACCTTGCTATCTAGTCCCCTCCATATGCAGGGCTTAGTAGAGGTCACTGAAAAATTTGTTTAAAAAGGAGCCTGGTTTTTTTGGCACCTTAAGTTACCTGTTACAGGATATTGCTGTGAATATCTGAGCCATTTAGCTAGTGATAGAAACAAACAAAAAAAAAATCTATCAGGTGTTTTCAGCCACTCCATAGTGAGACCAAGGGACAGGGCATCCCCTGACTCCAATGACTAATTTCAGTTAAATCTGACAACAAGGTCTGACAAGGTTAAATACTTAAACATTTAATGGAATTGCAGCCAGCAAAGGAGGTAATTCCTAATAATTACTTACCAAAAGGCTGTAATGTGAGCTCAGTTCATGAGAGGCAGATCTTGGAGTCCATACAAAAGAGAGCCATCAATGAAATGCCAAACAAAATTTTTTGGTTTCTATTAGAAAATTTAAACCACGATATTCAATATGGAAATCTGACTTTAAATCTGCTGATAGTAGAGCTGCTTAATCAGCTGTATCTGCAGCACACTGATTAACCTTTTCATCTTTACCTCTTATATTTCATATATCTTTCCAGATAAAAATACTACCTTTAAACACAATATTTTTCTGTATTTTTTTTTCCTCCTTCAACAGAAGTGCAACACTGGTAAGGTGAAATTTCCAAATTTAACAGGGTTTGGTTGGTAGTCAGCCTTTATTTTCTTGCAGGCCCTAACAACTGGGGGATCAAATAGGGAAAAGAAGGAAGCTCCCTTACCCCACTTCCCAACACCTGTGTTTGGTGGAGCAGCTTGCATCTTATAAACTGCTGTTGGGTGAAAAACCTCTGATTTTATCAGTCTTGAGGGAATCTGGCTGGAGCTGATTTCTCTCTGTCTGTGGCTGGCCAGAAAACTTGCTAAATGGTGGCATAAAGAGTTCATAGCTCATGCCAGCCATGAGAGGAAGCATCTGAATCAGACTGAGCTCAGTTCTGTTACTTTGGGATTTTTTTTGGGTTTTGGTTTTTTGGTTTTGGTTTTTTTTGCTTTTGTTTGGTTGGTGGTTTTGGTTTTTGTGGGGTTTTTGTGGGTTTTGTTTGGTTTTTTGTGTAGCAGCCAACAAAATCTGTGCCCAAGCCATCAGTCACCTGCATTATTGTATTGTGCTTGTGAATAGGGAATTTGCAGCATGGAAAAAAGCTTCATTTATTGCTATACTCATGAGTAACATAACAGCCACACAGTGAGTGCACACACCATGTCAGCACACTGGCATACAACGGCATTTCCAGGTTTCCAACAAAAACCATTATTATTACTTCCTTCTCAGAAATTCATCATGATACACTGACTCTTCATTATTAAAACTATTTTCCAAATACTGGATCCGTTACAACCTTTTAAGAGGAAAGTACTAAAGACCAGAGTGAATTCCACACCTCCCTGACAATTACATTGTTCAGTCCTTGGACTATTGCTATTTAAGGAATAAAAGGCTTCCACACTAAAAAGAAAGTAAAAATAAAAGTGGCAGCAAGAAGGAAGGAGATAACTACAGGTGTGAGAAGTAACCCACCAAAGCTAAATTAGGAAGATTTGATCATATCCAGTGGGCAAAATCTAGGATTCCAACCACAATCCATCCCCTCCTTTTCCTCCTCTGGAAATTCCTCTGGCAGACTGACCACAGCTCTCATGTTATTTGATACTTTACTTTTTGCTGAATAAACTTTTGGACTTTCTGCTCCAAACTCCTTCTAAAAGTCATCCTCAGTGTTAGATTTTTTAGCACCCAGTTTTTTATTTTTTCTCCCCTCTGCACACAGCTCTAAGCCCAAGAGAACAACAAAGATCCAGACCAATCCTCACAACTCCAGCTTGCTCACAAAATAAAAGGAGCTTGCCAAACCTTAAATGATCCATCACACAATCTGAAAACACAACACTAATTAAATATTCTTGTGTTTGTAGAAGGATTCTTGCATTTGCTAAGGATTAGTGGTTTCTCCAAATATCTGTCAGTTTTTGATGCCCCAGTTTCTGATTGCCTGTTTCTGTGCAATATTGCTTCCTATATACAAAATATTTCTTCATATTAATATATTTCTTCTTGCACTGTTGTTTCCACACTGAGCTTTCATTTTCACAATCTGCTTTTCCATCTTGCATACTAATGAGCCTGAAGGGCTCATTCTGTGAGTGCTTCTACACGTGCTGCTCTGCACTTGCCAAGCCATCCTATTGTCTTTGAAGGGACTCTTGAGCACAAAAAGAAGGAACAGAAAACATTTGGGAGACAGTGGCCTGACTGCACACACTGATGAAACAATCCCAGAGAATAACACAGCAGCAACAATAGCAGCATCTGATCTCAACACCAAGATGCAGGACTTGGTTTTGAAGGGTGTGGGGAAGAGAGACAGACAAATCTGCCAAGGACTGCTGTAGACTTTTCAAGGATTTTCAGCACATTCAGGTTCTCAAAAGGCCCTTACAAACAACTGTGGCTTGAAAATCAAAACAGACTTAATGTTGTCCTTGCCTTTTCTGCCACCGAATTTTAAAATAACAGACTGAGTACAACATGGTGCACCTGTTTCATTCTTAGCCAAGACGAAAGGGCAGTTTTGGGTCTATCTTCCATCAGCACAGGTGGGTGAGCATGCATGGAAGAAGCTTTAACACCATTTTCTTTCAAAACACAGAACAAAATTGGTGAGGCAAAGCAGCACTCTTGCAATGGGCTGCATCACTGAGCCAGAATCCAAACCAGGGTGTTTTGATGAATGGTAACTGAGAAACATGACCTAAACAACACAAGGCACATTTTAAAAAACTCCATTTCTTCCAAAATGAAATGTTACCTTTTCACCTTAGATCCCCAGAGCCCACAGTACTACTGATCATCTCCCCACAGTTTGACAAGAGGTCACTGACTCTGTCATTTGTTAGAAATGCACGTTGAAGTGTCTGCCCTGTTTCTCCAACAACCATCTCTCAAACCTTAACTGGAGCATCCTCAGTACACTTAAAACTCTACAGTCATGAGGGAGAAGAGGAGCATCAAAAGCATCCTGTGACTAACCTTGACTTCTTAAACAGCTCTGAGATATTCCTGATATGTAATTGAGTTTGCCTTCTGATGCATGACAGACATCAAACATCAGAATGATGATGAGAGTGTCACAGTGGTTTCAGCAGTACTGAGAATAACTGTTTATGATCCTAAACAGCTTGAATTACAGAAGAGGAATTTCTAGGGCTGTAAAGTTCAAAGCAGTATTATTTCTGACACTTCATGCCACCCTTTTATATTTTCAGAGCTTCATGTTCCAATCCTGTCACAGAAACTGTTATTTCCCGATATTTTGTACTGTTCCCGTAGCAGTTCATCGTGACTGACTTCCTCTGCAGCATCTGAGGAAGCCTGTAAATAAATGTTAATGGAGGGAAATAATAAAAGGGACTGCTTGAATCAGTTCAGACTCAAAAGCAGCTGCACTCTGGGGCAGGACTCAAAGACCACTTGCCCAGGCCCACAGCACACTCTCACCTCACAGAATCATTAAGCTTGGAAAACTCCTCTAAGATCAAGCTCAACCATTAACCTAAGACTGCCACTGAACCGTTTCCCTAAGCACCACACCTAGGCTTCTTTGAACCCTTCCAGGGATGATGATTCCACTATTTCTCAGCAGCCTGTCCCGGTGCTTGACCACCCTTTCAGTGAAGGAAAGGGTAGAATAATGTTCCAGAGGCAGCCCCAGGACTCCCAGTCTGGCACTCCTGGATCCCACAGGCAGGGTCAGCTCTATCTCAGGGCTCCCTCCCCTGCTCCAGGTGCCCCCACAGAGCCCTGGCACACGGTTCCATCAATGCTACAAAGCAGCTGCTCCAGAGCCCCACAGGGACAGCAGGGAGCCCTGCACTGCACCCTCTGCATGCAAAAACAAACACAAACACACACACACTCCCCTCCTACCCAGCTCCACTTGTGTGCAGGTTCCCAGCACCCCTCAGCGAGGTGACACTGGCAGGAGCTGGTGGCACTTCTGCCCCCACAGCCACACAGGGATGGACACAGCCAGGAGGTGGCCCTGACCACAGACACGAGCTGACCAGAGCAGCAGGTCCTGCTCCCAAGCAAGACTAATTTTAAAAAGTGTAAAAAAAAAAGTGTATTTATTTTGTCTGCTTTTAGGGCCCACGAGGCACTGACTTTTCTTCTTCCTCCCTTCTCTCTCCTGATTATAAACACAGAGTTCAGAAAAATTCCTTACTCCTGGTTCATTTTTGTCAGGGTCCCAAAGCAGTGCTGCTATTTGGAGAGTGCACTGTCAGAAAGTACACCCACTTCAATCCTAATTACATAAATCAAATATAGACAAGCAGCACTAAAAAAAGCACCTTAAAACACCATCTAATTTATTTATATATATATATATATGTATGTGTGGTCTAATTAAAACTGTCAATCCCCTTTCCTTAGGATCTCCTCAACAAAAAGAACCTGAGAATTGTATTTGATTTCATTTCAGGGTTTTAGGACAGTTTCTTTTCATGGTCCTGGCACTCTCCCTCAGCAATACAACATCCAGTACATAACCAAATAAATCATCCCAATTCCTGCAGGTATCCACTAATCTTCCATCACAAAACTACAGATTTAAGTTATGAAAACAACAAACTAATAAAATAAATAAAATAAATGTCATAAAATGAAATAGATGTCATCTGCCCCACGATGAATCTCTTTAAATGCAGATTTTAGGTATCTACTGTTACATATCCTTATACTTTTATAAAGTGGACTTTCAGGGAAGCAAATACTTGGTCTTGGCTGCACCCAAGCTCATATCTTATTCTTGTTAAGCTTCTTACAATTTGAGCCTGAGCTTAAGTCACAGAATTTCATTTTATTTTTGAGAATAGTACTGGAAAGAAAGTAGTACAAGTGCTTCCATTTAAATTCTACAGGATTTAACAAGCACTTGAGGAACAGAAACAGAGAAAAGGCAATAAGTGCTATGTCTCTCTTTCTAAGAAAAATGAGTGTCTAATTTATTTTAAAATAAGATCCTAATGAAAACTACACTCCAAGTACTGCAACTAGGTTTCAGCATCTCAGGATTTTACCTAGGAATGTAGTTTAATATTTCACTTTGAGTGCATTTCCCCACCCCACACACATCCAACGTCACTGAAATTACAAGTGTGCCCAGTTCTGTGAGAATCTGCCAAGACAGTAACAGAGATCCTGATAGCATGATGACCTAGACTTTATCAGGAGCCACCAGAAATCACTTTAGTTCAAATATCCTGATAACAAGAAACTGAGAACAGTCCAAAAACATTTGCATTATTCCCATAGTAAATCTCAACAAAAATCTCTCACCCTCTAACTGCATTTCTTTCTTCTAAATATTTCCTAGTATTATTCCTAACACAGCCATATCAATGATGGCCACAGAGCATTGGCTGCTGGTAGGTGCTAAATCTCATCATTGCTCCTATTAAGGAATTTACTATCAGTAAAATATTATCAATGAGACATAAAAATTGAATGCTCCCAAAATTAACTTTTACTGCTAAGATTCATCTCTGTTACTGGGACATCTTCCCGTGTTAAGGCCATGTCCATTTACAGAAATATAGGGGCACATAGCAACACTTAAACTCTGAACAAGCCATCTTGAGCCCTTGCAGCTGCTTCAAAATCTCCAAATGTATGAATGAAGACTGTTTTTGCTTTTCATTCCCCAAGAACTTAGCAGAAGAAGGAAAAAAAAGAGAAATCCCATTATTTTCATATGTATTTTTTCTGTGCAGTACTAGCTTGTGGGAGGAGACATTAACTTGATAGCACCTCAAATCCTTTAATGTATATGTTATCAGATTTGTTTTGTCATTTCCTCCATTCATTTTGGCTTCATAGAAGATGCCTTGATATTCCCAGTAAAAATATATGGAAATGTCTCTTGACTGTGCCACGGAATCATGAGTAATATTGTATTGTTACCACCACTCACACAAAAGTCAGTCACCTCATTATTATTCAACCTTAAAGTGATATCTTTGTGTGACAGTCATAATTTTTACTTCTTTTCAACTTTATAGCTATGTGTGCCATTACTTAAATACCAGCATTTAAAATGTTTCCCTGTACTGCTTCAATTGCACTACCTGGTGTCATTTTGGAAAGGCAGAGCTGCCTTCAGCTTCTGTGGGATAGTAGCAATTTTTAATCAAGTTTTGGAGAGTTGTGGGTTTTTTAATGAGGAGAGAAACAGCAGTCAGGAAAGATATTCCCAGTGCCAAGAGCAGGCTGTCTCAGGCTGTTTTTTAGAATGCTTTCATCTTTCCCCCATGACAGCAGGGTTGTAAGCAGGTGACTTTTAAGTTCCCTTCCAACCCAAAGCAGTCTATTATCCTATGAAAGGCTTCCATCTAGGGATCTGTCCATAGGGTTTTGAAAGTTCAGCTTAGTAGAGAAAACACACATAGAAACACAAAAATAAGTCCTTTCTAGAAAGACTACTGTAGGATGAAAAGTAAAAGATTGCACCTCCTTTGGGAGTCACCCTTTCCTTCTTTAATTCAAATCTATATCACCTAAGAGAAGAAGCCAATGCAGGACCAGGATGGTGCATCAAGCTGGTCAGTCATCACCTCCTCTCTCCACAAAGCCAGTCAGTGCTGATCTGGCAGTGATTCCCCTCGGTGTTCAGGGGGCAGGAAAGCACCTGTGCCTTCCCCACCTCTGTCCTGGAAGGCCCTGGTGAATTACTGTGCAAGTCCCGTGTCCTCTACATTAGGGACAGGATACCTCAGGACTGAGGTAGAAACTTGAATTGGCTTCTCCATCCCCACCTTCAGACTCCAAGTTTCCCATTCTAGCACCATTAAACTCAGTTGTTACCTGCCTAAGTTGGACTACTTCTCACCATAGTTGCCCAAGGAATATCAAGGCATTGTACACAAACATAGAGACATATATGCACACACCTCTCACTCTAAAAGTCACAGAAAGGGCCCACATCCAGAACTCCAACTGAGNATGTATATATATATACACACACCTCTCACCACTCTAAGAGTCGTAGAAAGGACCCACATCCAAAACTCCAACTGAGTTACACATTTTTGGCTTCTTGTTCCTTCTTCTCCCATTGCCTTAAGCCCCTGCCTCTNCTCCAACTGAGTTACACATTTTTGGCTTCTTGTTCCTTCTCCAGTTGCTTTAAGCCCCTGCCTCCCTTATACTTTCTTAAAATCTCCTCCTGTTCAGTTAATAACCAGCTGCAAATAAAACACCTGTAAAGAAAAAGCCCAGAAGATCAGATCTGCATCTCCAAAATGACAATAGGTGATGCAATCGAAGAGTACAAGGAAACATTTTAAATGTTCATAGTTAAGTAATGGCACACATAGTTATAAAGCTGAAATTAAATATTCCTACATTAAATATTCCTACATAGAAAAAACTCCATATCTCAGAAGCTGTATTTTCCCTGACCACAGGACAAGACTACTGCTTCACTACCAAGAGAGCAGCTAAAACCATGACAATCAACCTACTTGACACAAAAATAGTCCTGCAGAAAGTGAGGTGATACTGTGACTTCAGACACTGCATATTTCTTTCCATTTTTGCTACACTGCCTGCCTAAATGTTTCTATTGTGATGTGTACCAAGGGAACATTTAATGGACCTGCACCTGGATGGATGTAGGTTTTCTTTTACCTTCAAGGTTATTTTCATAAAAGCATTACATTTCCCTTTTTCATCACAAAGCTGCAGAGCACTTCAAGCCCTTCATCTGCAGCTCATGAGTTACAATGCAATTGCCAACACAGGAAACGATAGACCATGTCTTGTTAGGAGCATCATCCTCCCCTCCCTGCACTTGGAGAATATTACAAATGAGTCATTATGGAAAGTGCTCAGCAAGCCAAGTACTGCACTATATGCAATTTGGGAGCTTATTTTCCTCTCAGAGTAATAAATTAGTGACAACCCATAGTTCTTCAGTTTAATCTGAACAATTGTATTTCTATTAGATAGAAATGCCAATTTCCTTGTATCTCGCTTCTTAACCTCTTCTAATTATGCCCCATGCTATGCTTCCTAAATCTCCATGCAGAAAAGCTACACTCCTATGGAATCCTGTTGGTGTGCTAGCAGTCCAGGATGCTTGGGAATGCAGTGATGCAGAGCTCCAAATGGGCAGTGTTTTCCATCCACTGAGGCAGCCCCTGCTCCCCACAAGAGCCTGCCAAAATATCTTTTCAAAAACAAGCTTATTCTAAGAAACCCATGGAAGAATGGCTCAGGGGATCACAGCTAGCACTGTATCTCTTTTCTCTCATCCCAGCAGCCCTGGAAATGGCAGTGGTTTGGGGCTGAGAGACCTGATGCAGTCACTGCTGATAGGGATAACTCCGGGGAAAAAAGAATAGCTGTCATGGAGAAGGAGGGAAGGACCTCAAAGAAGCACAGACAGTAAACTAATCTGCAATTTTTCACAGTAAAAAAGCAAAACAAAGGCTCCCAGACCTTCCTGAAAGCAGGCAGACTCCCTCCTCACAGACTCCAGCAAGCCAACCCAGCAGCATCTAGCATTATCATCCTCCAGTTATGGGAGGAGACAGCATTCTCTTCAGAGTAAGGAAAAACAGGCCCTAGACTCCCAGCTCCCTCACAGTGATACTTTACACTTGGTAAATAGCTCCAGCCTTTGGCTTAGACATTATTAAAGAAACAAAGAAAGAAAAGACCCAGACAGAAAAGCTCCAAGAACCCTCCCCAAAAAAGCACCCAGGCTTTCCCAATCACCTACCAACCACTATCCTCAGGGAGGCTTTCTGGCTCCCCTAATCATCCTCTACTAATTACTTCATGAGCTGCAGCTCTTTCCCCTCCACCCTGACCTCTCACCCAAAAGAACAGCAGGCCCTAATAAGTGACATAACCAGGAGAATTGATTGCATCTGTTGCACTAGTGCTGCACTCTCCTCAATGCAAGTTGAATATTTGTGCATGGAGCCATGCATGAAATGGGGTAGAAGGCATATTTCTTAAAGACACACTAATAACCCCAATCTCTGAGGTCCTAATTGCAGATCTCCTCAATAACCTGTCTCAATTCAGTGTAATTTGGAGCCAGCTGTAATGAAGTTCCACTGATCTGGAAGAAGGTGAAATGTGGCAAGTTTTTCCTCCTCTTCACTTGATCACTTCATCTAATTATTCAGTCAGTCTGGGGAATGGCATCTTTATTACCACTTTTAACCCTGTTCTTAAGGTTAATCCTGCTTTCAGCACTGTTAATTCTTGTTATTTTATCTGTGTCTCTGGTATGTGTTGTTAAAGTGTTGCCTCAAATTTCTCTTTCCCTGTATTTGGCAGGTGCTGGCTTTTAAGCCTGCTGAGGAAGTGATTTGGTGACATCTTTCAGTGAGGCTTTTCCAGAATGCAAAGCCCTTCCCAGAGCTCAGCAGTGAGAATTGGGTAGGTACAGTGCTGACCTCAGAGCTCTGCAGCCTTGGAACTCAATCTCTCATAGAAACAGCTCAAAGTAAGGAATTTTTGGGATGGAATTGGTTTTAAAATGCAACGATCAGCACATGGTTGAAAACTGTAATCTAGTTTTCGATAGAGATTTTATTCTGCTCAGCATTGAGCGTGATCCAGGAGCCTGTGGATTCTTGTTCTAAGCAATCTTTCTGTTAAACAGAATGTGAGCTCAAAAAACACCTTTTTCTCTTCAGCACTTTATTCCAGATTTGCTCTCCTGCACATCCACTGGGGTAAACAGCAATTACACTGTATTGTTTTAAAGGGAATTTCACCAGCCCAGCATCATCACTAATGAGGGTCACGTTATAGCCCTTGTGGCAATTGGTAGCTCAGCTACAAGTTATTGCTGTCACTCATGATAATTATCCATAAGAACTTGAAAAGGAAACAATTACTGCTATACCAAACCACTCAGTGGCTCCCTGATTTTAAATTCCATTGCAGTTACATTATTTTGACTTATGTCAGGTGACACATCAGAACAGAAAAAGCACATTTAAAACCAAAAAGTACCTTTTCAT
This sequence comes from Cisticola juncidis, assembly GCA_013400215.1. NCBI lineage: Eukaryota > Metazoa > Chordata > Aves > Passeriformes > Cisticolidae > Cisticola > Cisticola juncidis. Next base: position 246,325 of record VXBR01000294.1, on the reverse strand, counting down.
TCTTTGTATCTGATTTCTGTATCTCTGAAGAAAATTAAAGCTTTTCCCTTGATTTCTAGCAGTTACATTAAAACAATCAGTGGAATCTAGTTTCCTCTTTGCTTTTGCACTGCAGCTACATGTAGCCTTAAGTCAGAAGATACATTTAGTCAAAAGCACAAAACTATTGAGTTTGAGATAGTATGCCACTAATCAGCATCTATAATGATATGACTCTTATTCTTGCAAAGACTTTTGCAAGGAAATTAGCAGACCAATGGATAACTTTAAATGAATATGTGTGTGTTTGATAAAGTGTTCAACAAAAAACGGGGAAAGAAGGAATGGCAAATCAAGGCATTAAAAAAAACCAGATTATAAGGCTGTGGTTTGGCTGGTTGTTTTCTTTTTCTCAAGTTTCCTTCTAGAACAGAACAGCATTATCTCAGATTTTGTTTGCATAAACTGGGTTCTAGAAAGATACTTTTTATTCATTCATGCATCATTCAAACAGGGAAACCATATCCAGAATGAACTCAGGCATAGCATATGGATCTAAATTATTTCTGTAAGGACCTCTGGAGTTCCTTTGCTTTCCCCTGCTCATTAGAGATCTCTCTCGTGCTTGACAAAACTGTTAAAGTTGCAGCATGAGTGAGGGGAAAGGAAAGAAATCACCACAATTGTTCTGTGGGACTCCAGAATTCCCACTGCATCCTGTTCAGGGAACAGGACTGTGGAATCAGCTGGGAGCTGGTTAGAATTGTGTCAATGCAGCCACACAAATCTCTCCTTAATAATAAAACTGCTGTGTACACTCACCAGACTGCGCACCCACACGGCCCCCTTCACACGGCTCACCCAGCAGATTTCTGTAAAACAGCCAAAAAATTCAGCATCAGATGCAAAAGCTGACAACAAAACAGACCATAAGTGTTGCACTATNCACAGCTGGTGCTGATCAGGGCTGAGGTCACCTGTGTTCCCTCTCCTACACATCAGAACACCAAATCCACTGACTGGAGCTGAACCTGGTGCAAGGTGTTTGCTAAACGAGCCCTTGACTTTTGTCTCAGCATTTCTGTATTTGTACATTTAACAAGGAATTCCTGGCTCTTGAGATATTTGCTGCTTAATTGACAAACAACACATCTTTAGCTTTTTTTTTTTTTTTTTTGGTTGCTGAGATCCTCTGTGGTTTCTATCTTATTTCTCTTTAACATTATTCTTTCTATTTTTCTTACTCTATATAGAAACCAGAAAACCAGAAACCAAGTGCATTGTTTTTCACCTGGAAGAAGATGAGCCATCAAAGCTCCCTGGACTCTGGAGGAGACCGTGTTTACATGAAAACTGTCCCTCAGAATGCTGCCTCTACAAAGGCGTCAATGAGTAATCAAGTTCTGGCAACTCTGGAAACTTGCTAACCCCTGACTTTCAGTCTGAATAATTTATTTGCTGTTTGAGCTGCTGCCTGGAAGGAAGCGTACACAGCACTGATGGGGCTGGGATGTTACACTGAACACATGGAAGCTGTGGTTTGATGATTCAGTCTTCAAAATGTTAAATCTCAGGATGAATTTTTCCTTTGCTAGACACACTTGTATTTACAGAACAGCAAGATAACCCTGTGGAGATGAAATCTAGATAAACAGTACATCGGCACAGAGTAAACCTGAGCAAACCAGGAAAGAAAAAATGTTGCTTTAATGAAGAAATTGAAGGGAGGGAATTTACTTCCTTATGGTAAAAAAAAATCCTTGGATAATTGTTTACCTGTATTGTAAGCTCCATACTTTGAGGGGGATTGGTGTAATCAACTCATCTCTGGTGCTGCTTAAAACAGAGATAGAGACAGTATGGTGATTACATCTTTTAGGTTTCTCTTCAAATCAAACAAACAAACAAACAACACTTTCAAAGTCTGGAGTAGTAGGACCTGCCTGGGATGATCACTGAGAACAGCAGAGAGAACAGTGCTCTTAGATGTCTCTGTCTCTTGGATTCACCACTGAGTTCCCAGTCTCTCACCTGAGACATTTCTTTCCTTACCTGGAAAGAATGGTAGAACCAGGCTGACACACAGCAGCATTTGCTGAGCTCTGCCAGTCCCCAGTGCTGTGCTGCTAAAGGTCCCTCAGCCCCAACCAAGATGTCAAACAATTTTAGATCTTGTCAAAGCCCCTATCTGCCTCCAGGCTGCATTTTAGCAATCCACCTCCCTTGCCCTACGTTTTGGTAGTCCAGGGGTAGCACCAGCTCTCTGCCAGACATGGATTTCAATGGGTATTTTTCCAGCCAGGGAGGAGGAGAGCAGGAGCAGCAGTGGCTGTGTGCCAGGTGCTTGCCCACAGGGCTGCAGCAGAGCTGGGACATGACCCCTCCCGTGTGCTCTGGCTGCAAGGCTTTGCCTCTGGGGCAGGGTAACTAACAGGAATCCACGTGGAACACAGTGCACAGCAATGCAAGGCTGCAGCAGGGGAAAAGGGATAAGCTTTTTATCCCTTCAGTCTGATTCTCAGAATGAGAAAACCTGATTAAACCTCCCATTTCAGGGCCAAACTGCTCCAGTACAGAGGAAGTTGTTCCTCTAAGATGTGTGTTTCTAATCGTGCTAAGAAGATGCCAAATGACAGGGAGTCCTCCCAAGAGGTCTGAACTCTACGAGGAGTTAAATATGTTGAGATGTGAGGAAAGCAATCTATTAGACAAACATTAGATTCAGAAGACTGATTTTAATGGGATATGTTTACTGCGTGAACCAAAGGCAATCCATCAAACCTCTCCCAGGCTGCTAAAAGCAGTAAGAAGATGCACTAGACTTATGGGCTGTGCCACCAGAACTATGTTCAGTGCTCTGAACAGGGGTGCTGAGGCACTGAAAAACTGCCAGCCAACCAAAACCACATGCACAGGCCTGGGGGCTCAGGCAGTAATTGGTGCAGAGGATTTGACATTTGAATATTTTCCCCTTGGGAAGCAGCCTCAGAGAAAATGAGCATTTGCTGAATCTCCCACAGGTGTAAAACAATACTTTCCCCTGCCATTTGGCAAGGTGTTGATAGGTAATTAATTGACCAATGGCCATGGACTCTCCACAGAATTAGGTGTCAGTAGGACTCTTACTTTTTGTAGCAAACTTGCTCCTACATTAACCAGGAGAGGAACACCAGAGGTCTGCAATACCCCAAAGAACCCCACTTTGCTTAAATCACTCCATCCAAATTGACCCCCATGCCCTCAGCCCCCTGGATGGGACCATTGCTGTGACCATTCTACCACCCAATTTGTGAACTTCTGCTTTTGGGCTCATCTACTAAAAAGTTTCTACAACACGTGGAGCATTCATTACATAGGGCACTCTTGATACCCTCAAGAACTAAACCACTGTACTACAGGATGATGAAGATGAAATTTCAAGGTCCAAAGGCTTATCACGGAAGCCACTGATTTTTTAAAGAAATTACATTGTGAAAAAAACATCTCCAGAAAGAAAAAAATGAAAAAAGGTATAAGGGTAAGGGGAAACTACACTGAGTATCCCATGACTAATTGCTATCAATATTTGCATTATTTCTGTAACAACATCTCCCACTCAGGGATAAGGACCTTTTGTGCTTACTGCTAATATATTAATTCTGAGGCATATCTGTGCAGAGTTTGACAGCATCTGTCATTAAAACATAAGGCACTTTGTAGCCTTGCCAAGGGACCAAGCCTCTCCTTGTCCCCTTTCACTGATAACTCAGCTCTCCAGGATGTCTCAGGAAGTGCTGTGTGTCCCATTGCTAAACCAGGAACTGCAGTGTGGCATTTAGAAGGCACTGGGAATGAGGAGGCAGTGTAACAAAAGTGATATTTCTAATGCAATAACACAAGGTCCTGAGGAGGAGCCCACCATGTACTCTTTGGCTTTCTCACATATCACTGTCAATGACTTTGCTGCCTCTCTTGCACTTGCTGTAAATAAGAATTCCCCTGAAGTCAGCGGACTTACACAGCTGTAAAACTTGCAAGAGAAAAGACTGTATAGCATAAAGCAAGAAGGCAGATAGAGCCTTGCACTTTTGACTAGATCCAAGATTAAATCTATTTTCAGACCCTGTCAAAAACAAAGAAAAGTAAAGCTTGCTCTGCCTTGTTATTTAATGAGAAGTTTAGGTATTACAAGAGTGTGTGCTATGGATTAGAAATGTAAGGAATAACCAAGTCTGATGTTTAGTTTCATCCCCTCCCCTTTGTGCATGTGTTTATTTTCACCCTGCAATACAATATTTTGCCACTTAAAAAAGTTACTGTGGAAAAAGTTACTTTGAAAAAAGTGTTCAAAGATGTAGATGGGACCCAAATACCCCCATAATGCCCCCAAAATAACATCAGGAAACAGGAAGCAAAAATGACATCCAAAATGAATTCTCTGTGCTGTTTCACAGCATCATACAAAGACAATGAAGTCCCTAATTCAAAACATGTCCCAGGCCACGCCCTCTCTGAGAAGTTGTCATCAGGCAGAACAAAGAAGCAGCACATATTTCTTGAGTGGAAACTCCCTCAACACATTTCTGGAAGCATCAAGAATTATTTTAAAAGTTCAGGGAAGATTTTCCTGGTATCAGCCTTAATCTATATAACCCTGGTGCCTTATAATGTCCTATTGATGTCTGAATACGAGTATCTTAGTCACACATCAACTTTTCCTGATGCTGTGTGTAATTTTAGCTGCAGGTAAGGAGCAGCTAAAGGCTTTGAGCTTTATATCCAGAAGATCTTGTGAAGAAAGCCCCAAAATTTTAGGGGAGTTCTCTCCTAGTTTGTTTCCTCTTGAGCATTTTCAGACCCTTTCCTGAATTTAGAATGTGTCTGAGACATTAGTGCTGCCAAGACTGGGAAGTCACAGTAGCTGGGTTTGACTTACTACAAGGTATTTACACCCACCACTGAGACAGGGGCATTGCAGACTTTGAAGAACACAGCAGATGTGCACAGCAGTACTAAACTAATTATCAGGATCCTTGTTGACTTTCTCTTCCCACAGTTTGTCTTTCTAATTACAACTACAAATACACAGCCTAGGTGACCAGCTCCCCATTTATATTCACCAAGCACTGAAAAATCCCCCGTGCAGTTGCAGATGCAATCAGGGGGTGGTTAGCACCAGTCCTCTTGGGAGAATAGCCATCTACTCTGAACACAATTAAATCCAAAGGTACTTCTGGGAGGAATTTCATTTTCCTGAGCCAACACAACCTCATTTAATGTCTGGGAGCATCACTTTTCCCACTGTGACTTGCTGTGGTTAACATGACCCTGGGCAGCTATTTAAGGGCAGAGGACACAATTCTGGTGATCTGCCTCTGCATATTTGTTTGCACTCAGGAAAAAAAGTTGCACTCCACCTGCACAACTTATTGCACCTGTCATGACCTGCTTACAGCTCAGGACAAAAGGGGTTCTGGCATCTATTTTGGAATTTGTACCCTTTCAAACCAGAGAGGAGAAGATATTCAGTGGCCTCTAGCTCCCTTCTGCCACTTCCGCATGCAGTGGGTGGCATTTTCTAGGCACCATCTGACACCCCCTGGGAAAAATGTGCTGATTTAAAACTACTCAGTCTACTCAATCTGAATAGTGAATTGGGAAGTGAAAGGGTGTTTGCCTCTATATTTTGCTTGTTTGTTTGTTTGTTTGCCATTCTTAACTGCACACATTTGCATAAAAGAAGGAAAGTTGTGTCATCTTCTCCCAGAGCTTATTCCCCATCTGAATCTGTTGATGACAGCTTAATCATTTCCACAGCAACCAAGATCATGACATCAAACAGGGTATAAGCAGCAGGGACAGATGATCTCTCAGGAAACAGGGGTCCTCTTCCATGTTCATAAAGACTGTGAAAAACGAGAGAGAAAGAGAAATACCGAGAATATCTGCCACAAGAATGTGATTGTTCTAGGACATTAGAAACTGTCCATTTTTCTTTCATTGTCTGTCTGCTGCTGTTTAACAGTACAAAATTACATTATGCTCTATGGTTTTAAACAGTATTAAATGACAGCCCTAGCAGGAGGGACAGACAGATTCCTTGGTCAGAGATGGAAAGACAGATGTAAAGGCAGTTGCTCTGTCAGGCACAGCCCATGCTTTAGGTGGTTGCAAAGGAATCCTTCTTGGTCTATTTGGCAACTTTTGCTAATTTTGTTCTAAATGAGGAAAATAGAATCGTGACCTTAAGCCCTTCATTTCATTAATTTCAGGTGCTTTTACTTTGATAATATCCCTTTTTGTGGTAAAACAAAAATTAAATCTATGTCCTTACTAGGGAGGCCTTTTTTATTTAACCTCTCCAAGTAAGGACCTCAAAACCTGACCTTTCATTTCTTTCAGCAAAAGAGTACCATGTCACAGCACAGCCTGTAACAAGCAGAACCGCTGGGTTCTGCAGCTCCCTAACTTAGCAGAGCTGTACAGGTGGATGGAAACAGCTGCACTGGCTGAATGCTCCGGGACAAATCACAAATGATTGCTTAGTTCAGGGACGGCCAATTACATGCAGCTCTGAATTATTTAATTTTATCTACTATGCCAAGCTCTCTGTGGCTGGGAGCCGCACGGTGTGACAGCCTAGAGCTGGGGACAGGCCAGTGGTGAACAGGCTGAACGGATGACATCAACCCTGCGGGCGGCATAATTGCTGAGAAACGAATATCTGTCACGGGAATAGACTGAGTAAAACTGCCAGAAGGAGAGGTTATTGATCGCGTGCCTGATGTTAGGAAATGAACGCTCCGGCGAGAGCAAAGCTGCGCTGAGGGTCTGCGGCCCCCAGTGAGGGCGGCCGGTACTGCGGGCCCGGGAGCGCCCTGAGGGAGAACGGGGCGGGCCCGGCACTGGGCCTCGGAGATTTTATACCCCGTGGTAACTGCTAACTGCTCTCCCAAGGGAAAAGCTTCTCAGGAAAGCTTCTTCCCAAAGCAATCCAGGCAAAACAACTGTCCTTTCCTTAAAACAATCTTTCTCCAGGTGGCGTGTTGCACTTCTGGTTCTCAGAGAAAAACCTTTTGGCTGTTTCTCTAATTTGACCAATGGGATTGGGGAGGTGTCACTCCTGTTCACCAATCGTGTTAAGTCTGTATCAGAACACCTTATAAAATTAGACAATTAATTTTTTTTCTTTTTTTTTTCTTTTTTTTTCTTTTTCCCTTTTGTCTTCTGAAATACTTTGAGTCTTTTGTCTTTTGTTCATATCCTACAGCGACAGATGTGCATGAGCTGGGCTCATGCAGGGCAAACCTGGGCACAAACCAAACCCATCTCACTTTTCCCAGCCTGGATGGTTACAGGCTTTGGGTAGATTTTGGCTGAAAAGCCAGAGGCAAGAATAGCACAGAAATATCTGCACCTGTCTTGGTCAAATGCAGCAGTGACATCTCCAGCCCCTGCCAGGCAGTCACAAGGGAGCTGAAGACTGTAGAGAAAACTTGAGGCAAAGGTGGAAAACATGAATGTCTTACTGATTAGAAAAACCACACTGCCAAACTGGGGGTTGACTCTGGAGTGCAGGCATCCAAAACAGTGTGTAATCTCTTCCCCAAACTGTTGGACAGGAACAGCCATACTTTGCCATGAGTTTCACCATGAGCACTCACATTTTCCAGTCTTATTCTGGTGGAATGGGGTGTTCACAGGAGATGTGAGCCTCACAACAAACTGAAGGTGGTCAGAGGAAAACAAACAAACAAATAAACAAACAAACTGTGGTTATATACAGTTAAAAGCATGAGAAAGCAAAGCATCGTAACTTTTTTTTAATCATTGTTTACACAAACTCCTCAATGATTTTGGAATTCTGGCTCATGAATTTTGAAATGTTTTAAGCCAGACGTATTCCCTGGTGACTTCTTGAGTATTTTAATAAATCACTCCAAAGAATGTAAATCTGCCAGTTTTTATTGCTGGCTACCCACAAGTGCAGGCCATTTGTCAAAGGGCACTGCACACACTCATCCAGGTCCCTGCCCTGTCATCTCTCTGGACTCAGGGAGCCTCACATAACTCTCTACTCATGCAGTTATTCTGTTGCAAGGAGATAAACTTCCTTTTTGCCAATCAGTGTATTTTTAAAAGGAAAATTTGGGATGCCTGAAACTATGCAAGGACAAATACAAATCTTTGATTTGAATGGATTAAACAAATCTTTCTGTGACTTCTTCCCCCTACAATTCAGGTTTTAGCATGTTTTACACTGATTTTTCCCTTGTGCAAAGGTTTTTTTCCTGCTAGAAGGTCTGTTTTTGAATGACCTGTGCATATCAGCATAAACTCAGCCAGGAGGGTTTTAGTAACAACAGAATATCCAAATTGCCCTTCCAGTGGGCTTTCAAAGGACTTTTCCTGTGTTTGTACAAAGACTTCAGGCAAGCACTGTGAACATTTTATGCAAATCCAATTACTTGGTAACCAAAAGAAAGATGTGATGTGCAGCACAATTTCCCAATTCTTGTTACTCTTGTCACAGAACCTTAGAACAGCTTAGCTTAGAGAAGACCCTTAAAGCCATTAAGTCTACTAACCTGGCACTGCTAAGTCCACCCCTAAATCATGTCCTTAAGTGCCACATCTACACATCTTTAAACACCCCCAGGTGACTCAACTCTTCCCTGAGCAATCTATTCCAGTACTTGACAACCCACTCAAAGGGAATTTTCCCCTTAATATCAACTGTCAGTACAGCTCCTCCCAGCATACTTTTCATGTCACCTCCAAATTTCTGAGAATCAACATAATTAGCCACACTGAACAAAGACCCTCTGACCTGTGTAAACAGACACAGCTATAAAGCTTTCTAGTTCCTTAATCAGTATTGTATCTGTGCCAGACAAAAGATTTAGTTTACCAAGACACATTCCTCTGCTGAGAAACACGTTACACATGTTTCAGTGGTGGAGTATTTTTTTTTTTTTTTTTTGCTATAGCTCTTTGCTGAATAGCATGGCACTCCTTTGCCAAAAGGCGTTTAATTTTTATATCTACACATTTAGAAGAAATAATGTCTTATTCTGCACTGCTACGTTGAAAGAACTGTCCTACTCACAGCAAGCCTTGGGTGTGTAAAGCTGTGGGCCAACATATCAAATATATCTCATTATTAGTAAATTGTCCAGTGTTTGAACATTAAAGGTAATATTTTTTACCACTTTCCCAGCCATGGAAGTCTCTCCCTGAGAGAACTGATATGAAATCTGTACCTGTGAGCAAAACCTTCAGTGCAAAATGCCCAACCTGCAAACCCTGCAGCCTTTACACACGCTCTGTGTCGGATGCAGAGGTGCTCACTGCACACTGGCAGGCAGTTCCAGCAGGAGCAGCTCATCCCTCACTGGCATGCAGCATCCTGTGAGGAGCAGGGGTGCCTGCACACTCACAGGCCACGCCAGCAGATGTGCACTGCTGCCAGCAGCACAACCTTCCCATGTTGTTCCCTGGAAAGCAGCAAAGCAAGTCCAGTGAGTCTCATTTCAAGAGCAGGATGGATGCAGGTTTTCATATTTTGGCAGCTGAATGAGGAGGACACTGCTGAGTGATCAAACTAAAGCACTGAAAGCAGCAAGATGAGCTAAGTGCCATCCCTGACCGAGAAAAAAATGGGGAAACAGTGAAAATTCCCACTGCTTCTATTCTCAAAATGAACCAGAGAAATGTTTACTGACCTCAGGGAAGGTAAATAGGTGTGTCAGTAGTCACTGTGTGAAAGCAGCAGATCCAAAGAGGATGTATTAACACCACTGAAGATCAGGACTTTCCAAAGACACTTTCTTCACCCTCAGTTTATCAGTGTGTGACTTCCCATCTGGTCCCAATGGGAGAATCAAGGACACTCCCTTCTTCATTCCCATTGCTCTGGAGAAGTAATTCAGGTGTCAAAGGATTGCTTGGAAAAACTGCTTAAGAAAAGGGAAAAAACCACATTTCCCAGAGAAACAATGCCTTTACATAAGTTAACTTAAATTCACATAATAAATCTACTCCATCAGCCTTTACTGAGCATCCTGGTCTGAAACTACAGATCTATAAATAGCTTTATAGTGCTGTCAGTTTGTTACAGCTCATGTAGCAAAACTCTCTCAAAAACAGGGTTATTCTTTCTCTCTGGAAGATTTCTTTTTCAAGTGAAAAAGGCAGCCCATCCATGTGGCTGCAAATGAGGAGCTGAAATGTGTTTTCATTATTAAATGGCACCAGCTGAAAGATTTTCTGCCTTCTACTGCCTCTCGAGTCTCCCTGAGGTCACCCATCTCAGAGAGTGCCTGCACACAAAGCCTCAGAAAGGTATTTCTGCTCTGCCAAGCCCTGTTCTGCATGGCAGGAGGGGTGTTTGGAGCTCCTGGGCATTGCTGCTGTTCCTGCCAGGATAAGGCAGCAGGGAGGCCATGCAGGCTTGTGTGTGAGGGAAGAGCAAGAATGGGAGAGCCCTGGCTGGGTGCTCTGGGCTCCTGAAAATGAGCTGCAAAAGGAGTCTGTGGTAGGAACCAAATCCCTGTCCTGCTGTGCAAACCCTGCTGTGCCTCAGATGGTGTGGGATCTAACCCCCATCAAGCCTGGCTGTTTTGGTTACCAGTGACCAAAGGAAAGAAAAGGGCAGGATGGGACAGCAGCAGGAACAGAACAGGAATACAACTGTTACTTTCTCTCCCTTAGAAGAAAAAGGGTTTGCTGGGCTGGGCTTTCATCTCCTTTGCCCTCTCATTCCGAATAACAGCAATTTGATCCTGTATGTCATGTCAATATTTTGGACAAACTAATGTACACCCCTTGGGTGACATTTAGAGCAGGAACATTGGCTAAACTATTGCAAATCATTGCAATGTCTTATCAATAAAGTTACTTATCAATAGTAACATCTGTTTTAGCTTGGAGGAGTCGCTTAGTTTTTGTTGGGGTTTTTTTGTTTGTTTTTTTTCTTTGTGTTTTTTTTTCTTTTATTGTTGTGTCAGCATCTGATTTTAAGTCCCTATAAAAAGTTCTTTATTAAGTGTCCATACATCAGATGATTCAATCTCTGCACAAATGTAGAAAGACCTTGTGACACTCTGTAGAGGCCAGCTTGTGCTTCCTTTTGTGCTGAGATAATTAACAACACACTGCACTCTGCAAGTTCACAGACAACCCAAACTGGTAGGTATGGTGGAAGGATAGAAAAATAATTATAAAATAAAGATAAATTCTAAATTATATAATTTCTATCACCTATATTAATATTAT